>JAXQQM020089717.1:0-35817 GCA_034641835.2 Pinus albicaulis
GACTGTTGTGTAACCAACTCCAAAAAGAGAAGAAAAGAGATATCACGCCTTAGAAATAAGCCACTTCGAGGGGGAAACATCCAATACATTACATGAATGAAAAATTCTTGGATGATACAATTTACAAAACCTCCTTTCTATATATAGGAGTCCATGGGGCCATAATGTAATCCTAGTGGGCCACAATGTAATCCTAGCCGACCTAACAATAATAATTTAAGGGCACAATAATAACAAATGGGGGTTACAAGGGTACAATAATAACAATAAGGGGTTTACACTAACAATAATAAGGGGCTATACTAGTGATATAGGGACCTAACATGCCCCTCTCCTTCAAAAAAGTATTGTCCTCAACACTTGAGTAGCTCCGGGTGCTTCTGTATAAAATTCTCATCCTCCCATGTAGAATCTTCAGTGGGTAAGTTCTTCCACTTGATGAGATACTCTGAAATTGATCGATTCCGTAGTTGTCGAGTTCTTTTTTCCATGACTGCTTTAGGTTCCAATATGATTTTCCCTTCCCCATCAAGTTTTGGCAATACTGTTTGAACTGGAAGATTTTCACCTATAACCTTCTTTAAGCATGAAACATGGAAAACTGGATGTACTCGCGAAGAAGCAGGAAGCTCCAATTTGTATGCCATAGTACCGATCTTTTGCAACACCTTGTAAGGACCATAGTACTTTGGCGATAATTTATTATCCTTCTTTGCTTGCTTGAGGGACATTTGTTTGTATGGTTGTAACCGTAAAAATACCCAATCTCCTACATCAAAACTTCTCTCGCTGCGATGTTGATCTGCCTGTTGTTTCATTCGATTTTGTGCCAAATTCAGGTTATCCTTTAAGAGTTGGAGAACTTCTTGCTGATGCTCGATGTGATCTTCCACTGCTTGAACCTTCGAATTTTCCTTAAAGATGATGTGATGGATGGTGGATGATATCCATAAAGTGCCATAAATGGGGTCATTTTTGCTGCAGTATGGAAGGAAGTGTTATACCACCATTCAGCGAGAGGTAACCACTTGACCCCTTGTGTTTGTTTATCAGATACAAAACAACGAAGATATCCTTCCAAACATTTATTTACTATCTCAGTTTGACCATCGGATTGAGGATGATAAGATGAGCTATGAGCTAATTGAGTACCCAAACAAGAAAATAACTTCGTCCAAAAATTTCCATTAAAAATGGGATCTCTGTCGCTCACAATAACCCTTGGGCTTCCATGTAGCTTTTGAATTCTGTCCATAAATGTAGTAGCAACTGTACTTCCTTTAAATGGATGAGATAATGCACAAAAGTGTGCATACTTGGTAAGTCTATCAACTACCACCATGATGACACTCTTTCCTTCGGACTTAGGTAAACCTGTGATAAAATCCATTGAAATCTCCTCCCAATGTTGACCTGGAATGGATAAAGGTTGTAGAAGTCCTGGGGTATTAATTGTTTCCACTTTATTCTGCTGGCATACCAAACATTCTGCCACAAACTTTCGAATATCAGATTTAAGGCCATCCCAAAAAAAATCTTTCTTCACCCTATGGTAAGTTTTTAAAATCCTGAGTGTCCTCCTAAAGGAGAAGTGTGCAATTCCAGAAGAATCTTTTGTTTTATTTGGGAATTCTTACAAAGATATAAGCGATCTTTGTACCATAAGGAATCATTTTTCCAACTAAATGTATCAGATGTATTAGGATATTGCTGCAACTTGTGAATGAGTATCCATACATCTTTTTCCTTCTTCCATTCATCTCTTGCTTCAGTTATCCAATCTGGTTGGATAATAGAAATGGCACAAAGCAATGCTTCCACTTCTTCATTCTTTCTTGAGAGTGCATCTGCAACAACATTCAGCTTTCCTTTTTTGTAGATTATTTCAAAGTCATAACCCAACATCTTTGTGACCCATTTTTGTTGTTCTTCCGACGATAGTCTTTGTTCCAAAAAGTGTTTAAGACTATCATGATCAGTTTTTACCTTGAAGTGTCTTCCCATTAGGTAAGTTCGCCATTTCTTTAGTGCATGTAGTATTGCTAACATTTCCTTCTCATAAATAGGTTTCGGTAAATACTTTCCTTTGATTGGACGACTTTCAAAAGCAATGGGTCTTCCTTCCTGCATTAAAACTGCACCAATTCCATTTCCTGAGGCATCACATTCCACAATAAAGGTTTTTGTGAAGTCTGGTGTAGCTAAGACCGGTGCTAGGCACATTGCCCCTTTAAGACGTTCAAAGGCCTTAGTTGCTTCAGGAGTCCATGAAAATGCATCTTTCTTCAATAATGTTGTTAGAGGTGCTGCTATTCTCCCATAATTCTTAACAAACTTGCGATAATACCCTGTTAACCCGAGAAATCCTCGCAACTCCTTTATGGTCGTGGGGACTTTCCATTCCTTAATGGCTTTAATTTTGTTAGGGTCTACTTTAACACCCTCGTGAGATATAATATGACCCAGATATTCCACCTCTTGTACTCCAAAGAAACATTTGGATTTTTTTTGCATATAATTGTTTCTCCTGCAATAGTTTGAGCACCCTGTCAACATGTTCAACATGATCCTTCCAAGACCTGCTGTAGATTAGTATATCATCAAAAAATACTAGCACAAATTTTCTAAGGAAGGGTTTGAAATGGAATTCATCAACCCTTGAAATGTAGAAGGTGCATTGGTAAGGCCAAAAGGCATGACCAAAAATTCATAATGACCCTCATGAGTTCGAAATGCTGTTTTTGGAATATCTTCAGTCTCCATTCTAATTTGATGATATCCTGAACGAAGATCCAACTTGGTAAAATAAATTGCTCCATGTAATTCATCCAATAATTCATCAATCACAGGAATGGGAAATTTGTCTTTACTGGTGAGCTTATTGAGCTCCCTATAATCCGGACACATTCGCCATGATCCATCCTTCTTGTGTACCAATACTACAGGAGCAGAGAAAGAACTTTGACTAGGTTGAATTATACCCGCCTCTAACATTTCTGCAATCATACGTTCAATTTCGCTCTTTGGAAGTAAGGATATCTATAAGGCCTGATGTTTGGAGGAACACTTCCTGGAATCAAATGAATAGCATGATCATGATCACGAATAGGTGGGAGTCCTTTGGGAGTTTCAAACACCTTGGAATGATTGTCCAAGACTTGTTGGAGATCTGCAGAAATAGATGATTTTGATGTTGGAACTTCTAGTGAGCATAATTGTGCAATTACGCTCCATACATCTTTTTCCTTCTTCCATTCATCTCTTGCTTCAGTTATCCAATCTGGTTGGATAATAGAAATGGCACAAAGCAATGCTTCCACCTCTTCATTCTTTCTTGAGAGTGCATCTGCAACAACATTAAGCTTTCCTTTTTTTAGATTATTTCAAAGTCATAACCCAACATCTTTGTGACCCATTTTTGCTGCTCTTCTGAAGATAGTCTTTGTTCCAAAAAGTGTTTAAGACTATCATGATCAGGTTTTACCTTGAAGTGTCTTCCCATTAGGTAAGTTCGCCATTTCTTTAGTGCATGCAGTATTGCTAACATTTCCTTCTCATAAATAGGTTTCTGTAAATACTTTCCTTTGATTGGACGACTTTCAAAAGCAATGGGTCTTCCTTCTTGCATTAAAACCGCACCAATTCCATTTCTTGAGGCATCACATTCCACAATAAAGGTTTTCGTGAAGTCTGGCGTAGCTAAGACCGGTGCTAGGCACATTGCCTCTTTAAGGCGTTCAAAGGCCTTAGTTGCTTCAGGAGTCCATGAAAATGCATCTTTCTTCAATAATGTTGTTAGAGGTGCTGCTATTCTCCCATAATTCTTAACAAACTTGCGATAATACCCTGTTAACCCGAGAAATCCTCGCAACTGCTTTATGGTTGTGGGAACTTTCCATTACTTAATGGCTTTAATTTTGTTAGGGTCCACTTTAACACCCTCGTGAGATACAATATGACCCAGATATTCCACCTCTTGTACTCCAAAGAAACATTTGGACTTTTTTGCATATAATTGTTTCTCCTGCAATAGTTTGAGCACCCTGTCAACATGTTAAACATGATCCTTCCAAGACCTGTTGTAGATTAGTATATCATCAAAAAATACTAGCACAAATTTTCTAAGGAAGGGTTTGAAAATGGAATTCATCAACCCTTGAAATGTAGAAGGTGCATTGGTAAGGCCAAAAGGCGTGACCAAAAATTCATAATGACCCTCATGAGTTCGAAATGTTTTTTTTGGAATATCTTCGGTCTTCATTCTAATTTGATGATATCCTGAACGAAGATCCAACTTGGTAAAATAAATTGCTCCATGTAATTCATCCAATAATTCATCAATCACAGGAATGGGAAATTTATCTTTCATGGTGAGCTTATTGAGCTCCCTATAATCCGGACACATTCGCCATGATCCATCCTTCTTGTGTACCAATACTACAGGAGCAGAGAAAGAACTTTGACTGGGTTGAATTATACCCGCCTCTAACATTTCTGCAATCATACGTTCAATTTCGATCTTTTGGAAGTAAGGATATCTATAAGGCCTGATGTTTGGAGGAACACTTCCTGGAATCAAATGAATAGCATGATCATGATCACGAATAGGTGGGAGTCCTTTGGGAGTTTGAAACACCTTGGAATGATTGTCCAAGACTTGTTGGAGATCTGCAGAAATAGATGATTTTGATGTCGGAACTTCTAGTGAGCATAATTGTGCAATTACACCTCGTTGTTCTTTCTTTAGAAGCTTTATCATGACATTAGAGCTTATTATCCTTCCCGGCTTCCCTTCAATACCCCGTAATTCGACTTCCTTTCCTTCTGAAAAAAATTTCAAGAAAAGTTCTTGAAAATTAAAAGCTACCGTCCCCAAAGATTGAAACCATTGTACTCCTAGTACAACATCAGCACCTCCCATAGGAATGGAAAGCATTGGACTAGTCAATACATATTCCCCCATGGTTAGCTTGATATTATGGCATTTTTCAGAGAAATTTATAGTTCCTCCATTTGCAACCATCACTTGACATTCTGGTGCTGGGTATAGGAAACAATTTAATTCCTTGGCTACCTTACAATGAATAAAATTATGGGTGCTACTGAATCAATCAACACTATTACCTTTTTCTTCTTGATATGTCCTTCTATCTTGAGAGTTTGAGGAGTGGTAATTCCTGCCAATGCATTACACGATATGGTCGGACTCATTTCTTCCTCTTCTAGGGCTGGTTTTTGGTGTATATCCTCTTCTTGTTCATTTTCTTCTTCCTCTTCACAATCTATGTAAAATAATTTCTTCTCAGCACACTTATGACCTTTAGTGTATTTGCTATCACAACTGTAGCAAAGCCCTTTTGCTCTTTTTTTTTCCAATTGTTGTGGTGTCAACCTTGTAGGTTGTGGAAATCTAGGCGTAGCAACACTTCCTTCTTTATAGAATTGAGTGGTAGGCTTCCTTGTCGCCATAATTTTACATTCAACTTTTCTTGCCAACTTGAATGCCTTCTCCAATGAATCGGGTTCCAAAACGCGAACTTCATGTTGGATGTTATCCTTTAAAGTGCCTATGAAGAGATCAATCCTGTGTTCCTCTGGAATATCAGTTACCCTTATATTCAATTTTTGGAAGTCCTCAATGTACTGCCCCACTAAACCCTTTTGTTTGAGATTTATCAATTGGCTAAAGAAGGTGTTGCTCTTTGTATCCTCATAATGTGCTATCATTTCCTCCGTAAAAATTGACCAAGTGACAATTTTTTTACGGGAGCAAAGCCATTGATACCATACAAATATATTTTGTTCTAAATGTAAAGTTGCAATGCGTACCTTTTGCGTGTTTTGCACGTTATGGAGATCAAAATATTGCTCCATCTGTAGTATCCATGTTACAGGATCCTTTCCATCAAACTTCCTCATATCCATTTTTGGAATATGGTGGTTCTTTTCGCCAACATTCGAGTTTATGGAATCATGATTAACATTTATTTTGTTCTCATCAGGAGGTTCTTCTCCTATATTTCCGCCATTAGGAATCATTTCTGGTTTTAAGCTTGTCATCAAGCCTTCCATGTATGCTTTTAGATCATTCTTCATGTTTTCCATGTTGTCTTTCATGTCATCCATCTTAGCTTCCATACCCACTTCCATGCCATCCATCTTAGCTTCCAAACCAATCATCTTAGCTTCCACGCCTTTCTTCAAACCATCCATCTTAGTTTCCACGCCTTTCTTCAAAACTTCCATTTCATTTTTTGTTGTTCTTTACGAGAGCGAAATTTGCTCTTGTAATTTTGATATGTCATGTTGCCATTCTTCATCTTCATGAGTCATAGTAGAGCCTTCTGAAGGCTTAATGGGTGTTGAATTATTTTTAGGGGCCATTTTAGAATACAATACTGATATATATTCTACACTATGCCCTTGGAATCAATTCAACTTGATTCTTCAAACAAGACTTATGCAATTTGGAAAAAAAATACACACCTTTTACTAGCTTTTAGGAGATCGATATTGAAATTGAATTATCTCTGTAATTGAAAATCTTTGATATCTGAAATTCAGCCCTGTAGTATCCCTCTGAAGCTTCTTTCAAATGCCACAGGTCTGACCTGATTTTGATTCTCCAAGACAAAGTTGTGTCCAATCTCCCACAATGACCTAATTCTGGACTGGTTCAGTAGAGCGAACTTGTACGACTTGCCACGTGTCACTGTTTTGTCCTTTGTCTCTGAAATTGATAGCGAAGAAACTACAGGCCGTGTACTGGTGACGAATTTTGACGGAACTCCAATCCAATCTTCAGAGAGAGAGTTATTAAACACCATCCATCTTAGCTTCCATGCCTTTCTTCAAAACTTCCATTTCATTTTTTGCTGCTCTTTGCGAGAGTGAAATTTGTTGCACTTGTTCTTGTAATTTTGATAGATCATGTTGCAATTCTTCATCTTCATGAGTCATGGTAGAGCCTTCTGAAGGCTTGATGGGTGTTGAATTCTTTTCAGGGGCCATTTTAGAATCCAATATTGATATCTATTCTACAAGATGCCCTTGGAATCAATTCAACTTGATTCTTCAAACAAGACTTATGCAATTCGGGAAAAAATACACACCTTTTACTTGCTTTGAGGAGCTCGATATTGAAATTGAATTATCTCTGTAATTGAAAATCTTCGATATCTAAAATTCAGCCCTGTAGTAGCCCTCTGAAGCTTCTTTCAAATGCCACAGGTCTGACCTGATTTGGATTCTCCAAGACAAATTTGTGTCCAATCTCCCACAATGACCTAATTTTGGACTGGTTCAGTAGAGCGAACTTGTATGACTTGCCACGTGTCACTGTTTTGTTCTTTGTCTCTGAAATTGATAGCCAAGAAACTACAGGCCGTGTACTTGCGACCAATTTTGACGGAACTCCAATCCAATCTCCAGAGAGAGAGTTATTGAACTTTTCCCACGATCACCTCTTTGAGATGAAATTCAGGAGCCTGAAAAAGCACTACCTTCCACAGATCATATCTCCAAAAATATTGTGAACCAAGCTCTGAAATTTTTTGAAAAATTTCCTTAGGATTTCAGCTTCGCACCATATGAATTTTAGATTCTGAACCTTCGTAGAAAATGTTTTATAGGAAAATTCCACGATGACCTGTTTAGGAGCTTGAAAAAAGGCCTAACTTCCACAGATTATATCTCCGAAAATATTGCGAACCAAGCTCTGCAATTTTTAGACAATCTTCCTCAGGATTTCAGCTTCGCACCCTAAACATTTCAGCTTCTGAAACTTCGTAGAAAAAAAGTTATAGCGAAAATGCCACGATGACCTGTTTGGAGCAGCGAAACCCTAGAATCCCAAGCTCTGATACCAAATGTTGTGTAACCAACTCCAAAAAGAGAAGAAAAGAGATATCAATGCCTTAGAAATAAGCCACTTCGAGGGGGCAACCTCCAATACATTACATGAATGAACAATTCTTGGATGATATAATTCACAGAACCTCCTTTCTATATATAGGAGTCCATGGGGCCATAATGTAATCCTAGTGGGCCACAATGTAATCCTAGCCGACCTAACAATAATAATTTAAGGGCACAATAATAACAAAATGGGGGTTACAAGGGTACACTAATAACAATAAGGGGTTTACACTAACAATAATAAAGGGCTATACTAGTGATATAGGGACCTAACCACTTTCAGACCATCAGTGACAATTTGCAAAGGGAGGACGGTTGTTTAGGACCTTGGAAGAACCTGTATACCATCAAGGCGACATGTTGTAAGGTTACTTCTTATTATGCAAGTTAATACAAATGAATTCCATTTTCTCATCGAATTGTTCATGTATCTATTTGAGTAATTGAATTCTTAGATTCCTTTATCACTGAGATAGATTAGTGTTTTCTCAATTATTATATCTTGTAGGTTCTTTTAGTCCTTTTATTTGTCTTTGATTGTAGGTTTCACATGTTGAAGTAATCTCTTTTGGAGTGACTGGATAGAATTTTTCGGCAAGCGTTGGAATTCAGGTAGGGGCACGTCCTCATACTTTGTTATTAAAAATTTAGAATCACAAATGATCTAGAGAAACTGGTTTTCATTTGGTTTTTTGTTTCTAGATATCCTTAGGATACTAGGGAGATTTTTCTTGTCCGCCAGAAGGATTTATCTGTATAATAAGGTGAATTGGAGTGAGTATGTTATGGGAGTGGTCTTGATGTCGAGAGATATGCTATCATTCTAAAGTGTTTCATAACACAATTTTCAACTACCCTACCAAAGAAAATGAGCTCTATTCCTTGGTACAAGTTCTCAAAATCTTGAAACACTAGCTAATGGTAAAGGAGGAAGTCATCCATGCACATCACCTGCCACTACAATGCCTATATGCCCAGAGTAAGTTGCAAGAGACCATGAATTACAGGTGTATGGTTTTTTTATAATAGTTTGACTGAGTGTTCATGTATAAGAATGGAAATAAAAATAAGTTGTTGAACAAGCTTTCAAGGCCACCCACATAAAAAATCACAGCTTTGGGAACTATGATGCACATGGAGAATTTCACCCATGATGGATATAAAGAGGCATATATCGAGGATGAGGACCTCAAGGAGGTGTATCAACAACCACAATTCTAGATTCATGTGGACGATGGTGAAAAAACAATTGAATATCATCTCCATAATAGGTTAGTCTACAGGGTGGAAAAGTTATGTGTTATTGAAGGTGACTGGTTGTGGTTTATTATAGAGGCTCACACCTCCTAGGTTGTAGGTAATTTTGGTGTTGGGAAGACATATTCCAATTTGTAGAGGTATGTGTATTGATTTAGGATGCAAGAAGATGTACCCAATTTCATTAGATGATATATATTTAGTTGTACTAGAAATCCCAATAGAAAGAAATGGGGTCCATACCATTCCTTACCTATACCCACTCATCCTTGGGAAAGCATTTCCATGGATTTTATAGGACGTTTGCCAATAACCACGAAGGTACACGAGTAATTTTTTGTGGTAGTTGAGAGGTTTAGAAAGATGTGCATTATCATGCCTTATAAGGAGATGATCAAAGAAAATAATAAATAAACTTTATCTTTAAATAGTTATAGTTGTAGTTTTGGATACTAACGAGCATCGTTTCAAATAGGGATACCACATTTATTAGTGCATTTTGAAATAAATTATGTGAGAAGGTGTACACGAAGTTGAAAAAAGTCTACAACATTCCATCCTCAAAAATATGGGAACACGTAAGTAGTCAATAACACTTTGTTGTAGCTTTTGAGGTGTTACAATCAAAAGTATCCAAAAAACCTAAGATGAAAATTTGTATATATATAACACTGTTATAGTAAATTAGTCCACAATTATATTGATAAGTACCCATCTGAAACTTGTTTTGGATATTTTCCACCTTTACCTTTAGATATTGCACATGGGAATTAAGGAGGAGTGAGAGAGGATATTACTGGGGATACCTTAAGGGAAGAAAAAATTGTTGAATCGGTTAGAAAGTATAAGACAAACTTTAGAAGTTATAGGAAAAGTAAAAGTCCATGCATGCTGAACACTAAATATAGAAGTCATTCAGAGTGGGAGATAAAGTATGGCTACAATTGAACAAGGAGATGTTATAAGGTCCTAGTAAGAAAATCATGGCTTTGCTATATGGTCCTATTGAAGTCTGAAATTGATTTTTTTTTACCGCCTTATTTCCCTCTCCTTTATCTTTTTGTGACCATCTTGTTGCAGTTTCAGCCTAATCAAGGTCAATAAAAATTTACTCAAGCATATAACATGTATTAATCATCCATGTTTTAGAATCTATTTTTTATTTATGAAACATAATTAAAACATATCTACAACTACAAAATCTTGCTCATTTTGTGACTAATAAAGAATTATGCAGCCATCTCCATGGTTAGACAGATTTCAATGCACAAAAGAAGGAATGAAATGTACCTTTAGATGCATTTTTTTATGCGCATGGATGTCCATCTATCATCAGGATATGGTAAAATATATAGATCGAAAGATCTAAAGGTCAAACCTAAACTCAAACTCTAGTTATGATAGTTCAGAAGTTAAGAGAAGTTTGGCAGGAGATCATGGTGAGATCAAGCGAGCGTGGAGATGATTTTTTCGATCATGAGAAGACATGTTTGAGAAGAATCCCTGATGATTTTCTCTTCTAGTAGAAAATAATGAGGATACAAAATTTTAATTTTAATTTACTTCTTATATGGAAAACTAGTTGAATTTCCTGTCGACGTAAGCCTCTTAGATTAGTTCGATAAAGAATTGTATAAAAGTTGTGAGGCAAGACAAAAAACACAATTAGTTGTTGTTTATTTTAGCATTTGCAAGCTCTGTTCCAAAAAAATATGTGAATTAATATAATAATATTTTCCTTTTTTTCCAATGCATGGTTGAGCAATCGATTGATCAGTGGCGAGCTTACACTCACGGGAGGCCCCCCTGGAGAGTTGTAAGGGTAGTTACTGTTTACATTGAAATTTATCATAGATAGTTTTCAATCACATAAAAATTTCATATAGTCTTCTCTCTGTCAACAAGAATAGTTACATTTCATTTGTTTTCTAATTACAAGTTGTTTTATTTCCAGAACACTCATAAAATAAAATACCAAAAAGAGTTATTTCCATAGTGCATTTCCTTCAGTAATTTAGTTTTTTTTCTTAACTCAATTAAATTTCATGGATGATGAATACATGGTTTTTAGAGATTATTAGTGCACATTAGTAATCACTTGAAGCTACAATTTAATTCAAATTACTTTTGTTCTACAAAAAATTAGAATTATTTATTCTTTCTGCAATTTAGTGTTAGAATTTCCTTTTTTGCAAATAGGGTTAGGATTTCCTTTTCTGAAAATAGTGTTAAGATTTCCTTTTTCAAACTAGTTTTAAGATTTAAATTATGCAATTAGTACTAGGATATATTTTATGCAATTATCATTAATATTTCCCTTACGCAATTAGAAATAGACTTTCAATTATTCAATTAGAATAAGTTGATAGTTTAAGCTATATATTAATTTTCAATACATTTTGGTATTTGGTTTTGATGTAGCTTTAATAGAAAGAGCATGTGCATGAAAACCCTTTAATCTCATCTAGCATTTATCCATACTTAGATCAATTTCATCCAGATAGAATTCCTATCATATATGGTGCATATAAACTTGATAAGTACATGAACCTTGGTTGACAATTAATGAAGTAATTTAAGGTAAATTAAATTACCCAACATTTTGGTGTCATTGTTGGGGAAGTGTATATAATATTTCATTATATTTTTGCATATCATTTTAGGTGCATTAAATTTTGAATTTTTATATGCATAATTTAAGTATGATAGAAATCATTTATGCATAGAGAAAGCCATTCTATGGGGTAGATTTGTATGTAGAGGTTTAATTTCAATTCCAACATCACCACTTACTCCTCCTATACCTCGTAGTGTGACACCATCCATTGACACTCACATACCATCATTTGCAGGTATACATAGACTCAATAAGGTGCATAGGTTTGGAATCCATCTAATATATTCACTGGCTTCTTCTACTAAAGATATAGTTGAAGAACATACATCCCCAACAAAAGGAGTAATGTTTCTCTCTTTGACAGGAGACAAATTTTAGGACAAGAATTAGAGGTCCCTAGAGAAGAAGAAGATGAAAAATATTTTAATATACCATTAGTAGAGTAACAAGAAGAATATCTAGATAATCTTATTATATAACCTTATATTATCTTTGAAGAAACTACAATGGCAGGGGAATTAGAAGGAGAAGTACACAATGTAAATGGTGAACCTAGGATTGGAGGTGGAAGAGGCAGAGGATGAAATAGAGAAGGAGGTGGAGGATGAGATAGTAAAGGAGAACTAGATCCTTATGGATTTCCTATTTTTGATGAAGACACCACAACCACAATGAAATTTTTTTAACCCTCTATCCTCCCTAATTTCCATGGTTTAAGAAATGAGGATCCAACAACATTTCTTTTTGAGTTTGAAGTTTTATGTAGATCTTATGACTACTTACTTATTTCTAGCCACTCTTAAAGATGGATCACTTAAATGGTTCATGGGACTAGGAACACATACTATTATAACATGGGAAGAAATTAAAAATGTGTTCTTAGAAAAAAATAAGGATTATTTCATGCCCCGTAACCTTAAGGATGAAGTCTTTAAGATGATGCAAAAAGAGGATGAAATCCTGGAAGACCTAGTCGAATTATTTTCATATAATGTTAAAATGGATTGGATGCCTGAATTAGATGATGAAAAATTAAAAGCCATTTTGTTGAAATTCATCAAGGATGAATGGATTGATCTTCTCAATTTAATGGGGAAAAAAGATGTTTCTCAACATTCTTTTGGTGAAATATGTGATTTATGTAAACATATTTCAAAGGGCAAGGATGGAACTGGTAAAACTCCAAGAGACCTTGTTATGTCTAGAATTAATAAATCCACAACTCAAACATTAAGTAGAGCTAAAATAGGATTTTTTTTTTATAATTTCAAAACAAATATCCTTGGGAATCTTAGTGAGCAACTAGATATTCTTAAGATACAAAAGATGAGAATGTTACATTATCTATTTTATGTCCCAGATGTAGAAAAAAACATGCCTTGAGAGAATTTCCCCTTGATAGTATATAAATTTGTGTCATTTATGTTGAAAAGTATGATACAAAGGAATGTCCCCCAATAACCACCCTTAAAGTTGTTTTTCAAGATGATCCTAGAACAAGCCAAGCTGAATCACTTTTTTTTATTTCTAAAAGGCCATGGAAAAATCAACAACCAAATATGACTCAAGTTTTTAATACTCAACGACAGAATATCACCTTGGCAACCTTGGTCCCCACAACCCCAAAATCCTTCTTGGGCACAAGGTTGGAAAAATCCTTAATATCCCTAATATCCTCAATTCCAATAAACTTATTGTTATTTTCCACCACAACATTATCCTCCTCAACCAAACCAAGCCCCTCAATTCTGTATAAATTACACCAATGGATTCAATCCAATCATGCAATGTACTAAAACAAGATACTGAATCCTTATAAAAAATTTGTGGAATATAAATCACGATAGCTCAATCACATGCAAGTAAGAGAAAGAAGTAAGTCAATCGCACATCACAAGATTTTCCTGGGGAAAGAAACTTCTCAAAACCCCTCCACCTTTATTGTATAATCAACCAAGGAATCATGAAACAGTACAACGCATGTGTGCTCATAAGAACCTCACACACTCTACCAATTCTCTCACACTCATGTAGGCAAAATTGTACCAATACATAGAAATTTCATTCCCACCTTTAGGTAGCCTTGCTTACGCAATCCATAGGAAAAAAATTTCCTATTAAATAGGAATTCCAACCTTCCTTTACTGCGCAATCCATCATGGGATTCTTATGGATTTATAACTACACCTGAGTAGTTCACTAATAATACAACTAATAGTTTACTTGCCTTTAACCTTTGTCTCAATTATGTTGCCATCAGAATTTACATGCATGCAATTATTAATAGTGAATCATCAGTTACTTGGTAGATCACTACTTGTGAATTAAATCTATTTTAATTCACTTGATCTTCCACTAGCTCATCATTCAGTTAGTACTAGTTAAACTGATTTTAACTCAATTAATTTGAGTTAACTGATTGCACTCACACCACACTAGTGCTACAACTGCAACTGGACCCTGTAAATAATAGAATCACTCTACATGCCTATCCTTTGATCCTCAACTCGAAATTATTGAGCTAACTAAGTCTATCACACTTAAATAACTATTACAAGTTGTTATGAGACAATATTACAATTTATTTAAAAATTGGTTGCCCACATTCTCACTAATGGGTTAGTAGAATTCCTCTCTCATGTGTGACCTGGAATCCCATGCTAGCATGTGGTGCATTTTCTTGTTGAATTTTAATAAATTAAAAAATCCAAATCAACAACTTTTGTTACCATTTCCTCAAGAATCCAATCAACTACCTTCCCAACCGATCCCAAATCTAAATAATAAAAATCAACAAGTTGTTTATAATATTCAAGGCCAAAAGTTTCAAGCTTGTATGATAACCCCATTAGGTATAAATGATGTCCAACGTTGGGGTTTTTCAAAAGACGACACAAGCAATTTCCATCCAAAAATTTAAAGAGGATGATTTTCATGAAAAAGATTTAAATCATGATCAAGAAAATACTCCTCTAAATGAATATGTTCCTGTATAATCAAAGGATTATAAAATAAAACAAGCTTCTATAGTTCCTCTAGTAGAACAACCTTTTGTTTCCTTACAAGATCCATCTTTTCCTGAAAGGCTTAAATTTGATAAAGGAATAGAAAGGAAAATTATTTTACCATATTACAATATGTTAGATGAACATAAGAATATTTTCATCAAAATTCCTTTTCTTCAAACTATAAAGGAAATACAAGTATTTGCAAAAAATATTAAATATCTATGCATTAGAAAACAAGGAGGAAAAGGAAAATATGTTAAAAATATCCAATTGGTAGGGAAAGTTGTTGATATTATGATGGGGAAACCAATTGTTCAAAAATATCTAGATCCAAGTATCCCTACTGTAAAAATTCATATAAATGGTATTGAGATTCAAAACACTTTGATTGATCTAGGAGAAACCATTAACATTATTAGTAAATAGACAATGGGAAAATTAAAGCTTCATAATATTCAATATACTCCTACATTGTTACAATTAGTAGATAGATATGTTATCAAACTAGATGGTATATTAGAAGATGTGTTTGTTTCTCTAGATTCTTGGGAATATCCTATAGATTTCATGATTTTAACTCCCAAGAATAATTTAGGAGGACATCCATTGATCATTGGTAGACCTTGGCGAGCTGCAAATGATGCATTTATAAGTTGTAGATCTGGTGACATGTATATTTATGATGGAAACTCCACTAAGAAATTCACATTGTATCCACTTGCAAAAATAATAACTAAAGTAGAAAGTGGAATTTGGATAGATGGTGATAATGAAGACTTTGATGATATGCAACTAGTATTTACTCTTTCACAATTAGATGAGGAAGATCAATTGATAATTTTAATGGATAATAATGATTCTTCTTCATACTGTGAGTAAGATCAAAGTTTTCAGGAACAATGCAATATTGAATATTTATCATCTAACTAAATGGCTTTACATTCTAAGGGAAATTTTGGCAATTGTCAAGTAGAAAGTTTTATAGGAAAAATATTGATTTTTTTTTCTTTCTAGATTAGTCTAATTTCTATTAAAATTTACAAATATACAAACCATGCTTCAGGATAGGTGGTTGCTTGACTAGCCAATCCTTGTTCAATAAGGACTGTTCGAAAAATCAAAATTTGGGATCCCTTCAAGGGGAAATCAACCATTAACGTGTTCAAGAGTAACAAAGTTTGCAGGAAGAAGAAAAAATAGGCATAATAACCATAAAAGAGCCTATGTAAAATGAAATAAAAGAGGGCCAAGGATTTCTAGATACCGATTCTGGGAACCATTGTCCACCTGTTGTGGATTTTCCTCGATTATGAAGCAACCATATTCAATGATGGTCTCCATGTCCACCTTTGTGAGCTGGGGTTCCAGCTATAGAGTTAAAGAGGAGACCCAATTGGTCTGCTTGGCCATAGCTGTGTAAGCCACACTATCCACAACTGCTTCTCTTTTCCGAGTGCCATCTTAAGGGCAGCTCCATCCCCCGTCTGAGCTAGCCTCTGATATTTTTATAGGGAGTCCAATGGATTTTCGAGGCAAAGGGGAAGAGGAGCATGAGATTTTTGACTTGTGAGGCCTCTTCTTTCCTCTCGAGCCAATATCATGATGCTTCTATTTCAAAAGGTGAACCAGAAGCTAGGCAGAGAGAGTTTGGGAGTCGGAGAAAGGGTCAAGAACCTTCGGGTCTTAAAGAGCAATGGATAGGGATAGAGTGCGCACAAATGAGCCAAGAGCCGGAGTGCGGTAGGTGGTGCCTCTACCACCTCCATGACGACATCACGTTCTGTGGCATTGCAACATGGTCTCAATCGTGAGGAGAGTATGTTGGGCAGAGGTTGAATGCACATAGGGAGGAAGGCGAAGAGAAAAGTGACTAGCAGAGGAGGTGTGACAAAGGAGATCTACAGGGAATGAAATCCGAATACTAATATGAAAATGCTGGGAGCCATCAACCATTAATGGGTAGCTAGTAGGAGTGAAGGCCAAGGGTGGGGGAGTGAATGTCATAGAGTGTCGACGTCCTCCCCTACCATGATTATTTATGGTCTGCACGCGGGAGGATTGTGTCACCATGTGGTTCAGACAGGTGCCCCCAAGTTGAATGGCTAGGTGGTAGCCTGTATCAAGCATGTAAGGCACTTGCATCTGGGGGTTGAATATATTTGAGGACCAGATGATTGCAAGCCATGCGTAGAGATTCATCGGAAATGGAGTGGAGTTTGCTAGAAAAGAGAGGAGAGTCATGTTCCACACCTTTTTGGCTAATATATCCTCTACTTGATTAGTTTATCTATGAACATGCATAAAGGTAGTGGCTTTGTGATTTGAAGCCATTGTTCAAAATTTTCCAGTCTAGAGGCTAATCACCAACTCTTTGATATTTTGGAAGAGGGAGAGCCATGGTGAAGACACTGAGTTGCATTTATTATTATATGAGAATCCCCTTCCACCTCTAGGGGAAAGAGATCATTCTCTTGAGATAGATTGAGGCCTTGGATAAGTCCTTCCAGTTCAACAGACTTGTTGCAATCCCAACCGATGGATCCAAAGAAGATAAATAAGTGTGCCCCCTCAGAGTCAGAAAAAATAACTCCAAAGCCAACTTCACCTAGATTGCCTTTTGAGGCTCCATCAAAGTTGATTTTGTATAGATCCTTAGGAGGAGGACTCCAAGATCTTGGAGAATCATAAACGGTGTTGAAAGAAGGGGAAAATTTGGATTTTAAAGGGATAGAGAATTTCCAATTGACCCATCTGTGGCATTATGAAGGTAGACTTAGGAGATCCAAGTTCCTCCACTAATACAAGGCTAAGGTTTCCTTTATATTGTTGCAAATTTTTTTCCATACAATCTCATGAGGCGTTGCCAGATCTTTGAAGATTCGGTTATTCCTCTCCTTCTAGATTTTGCAGATTAATAGCCCAGGGATGAGCAACCATATTGAGTTGAGGAGATTAATGGTGAATGGGGCTTTCTACCAATGAAAGATCATGTTAGGGACATCACTGCGCCTTATGTTGGTTCAATGACAAAGAATATCTACTTTGTCCCAAAGAGTGCTTGCAAAGGGGCACGTATCCAAAAGATGATCCATGGTTTCCGCCTGATTCTGACATAGGGAGCACCATGAAGGGCCAATGATCCCTTTTTTTAGAAGATTGTCCCAAGTTAAGATGTGGCACTTAATGAGCAGCCAAAGGAGGTTGGAGACTTTGGGCCAGATGCAGGAGCTCCATATTTGTGACCAAATTTTATCAGCTTGATTTGGATCAGATGGATGGAGCAGTTGATAGGCCTCCTTGGTAGTGAAAACTCCTTTGGGAGCATGAGCCCACTTGAGAGTATCTGGTCCATCTAGACATTGAATTTTCTTTCTTATAAGTTCCAGCCATATGTCATCATGGGTTTCATCGTGCCAATTTTCTTGCCATTGAGTGGTTGGAAGCCAATTGAAAAATCCTTGAGTTTTCAACAATGTCCAAAAGTGTTTGATTTGAATGTTCTCCATGTCTTGAAGAGTAGATTACCACCTAGGTTTTTGAAAGTGTGTTGCAAGTCTAGGATGTTGCTACCATGAGTCTTCCAAAAAATGAGCCTAGGATCCTGAACGAATTTCACAAAAGCTATGAGATTGGATGAGGAACTTATGTTGATTGGTTGCTTTCTAGATTTTGGAGCCTTAATTTCCAGATTTTATCATATAAGATCCTCTAGTGGCCAATTTTCTGCATATTTAGATACCCAGAGCTAGCCCCATGGAGTATGAGGATTGGATACCCATTTCCACCAAATAAGAGCTCCCATGACGATGTTGCTTTTTTCTAGTTCCCTCAAACCCAATCCTCCTGAGTCTTTGGGTGAGCAGACTTCAAACCATTTAACTAAGGCCCATTTCCTATTGCCATTTTTTCCACTTCATATAAAGGTGCGCCAGAGATTACGGATGGATTTCAGAACCCATTTTGGAGCAGCCATCACTGAGAAGAGGTAGAGTGGCATGGATTGGAGGACAGACTTGATCAGCACAAGATGACCGACAATGTTGAGAGCTCCGTGGGTCCAAGAAGATAATATTGCTTCCATCTTGTCTAGAAGCTCCTTCAAATAAGTATGCCTGACGTCTAAGTCAATTAGCAGGGCTTTGAGGAATTTTTAAGGGAGATATGCAATGGTGAAACCTAGGATCCACGTAATTTTGTGTTGAGTGACAAGAGGAGTATTGAAGAAAAAGAGCTACAATTTTTCGAAATTGATAGAGGTTCCAAAGGCTTCGGAGAAAAAATCGAGCATAGATTTAAAGGAGCTGGCTTCCTAGACAGAAGGATGACCTAAGAGCATGTTATCATCCACAAACTATTGATGGGAGAGGGCAGGGTTATTGTGAATGGAGATTCCTATGAGGTATTGAGAGTGGATGACATCATAGACTAAACTTCCTAGCCCTTCTGTCATGAGGAAAAATAGGAAAGAGGAAAGAGGATCGCCATAACGGATACCTCTTGACCAGAATGGAGAAGAATGGAGAGGATAGCATGCTCATGATCCATCTAATCCAAGTGGGGCTGAAGCCGAGTTGAGTTGTGCACTTTCAGAGAGTGGTTGACTTCATGTGTGAGGATAATACCATCCAAAATTTGTCATCCTTCCACATATCCCATTTTATACGATGATATGAGCAGTGGGAGGAGAGGTTTGAGCTTGCTGGCGATCAATTTTGATATGAGATTATAAATGATGCTGCAAAGGGATATGGGGTGGTACTTACCCGGTGTGGTAGTCTGTTCCTCTTTTGGGATAAATGCGAGAAAGGTGGAATTGAGGGCTGGTAGAACCCAGTGCATGCTTATGGATTCGTCAACAAGGTCCCAAATCTCTTGCTTGATTAGATACCAAAAGAAGTGGAAGAAGTTGGAGGTGAAGACATCTGGGCCTGGAGTTTTCCCATCTTTGAGTTGCAACATAACTTGTTCAACCTCTTGCAGCGTGGTGGTTCGCAACAACATTTGATTGCGATATTTTGTGATGATCCTTGGGATATGTTGGGTGATTATGTTGATAGCAAGATGGTGATCTATGTTGGGTTCTTTGAGAATTTCCTTGAAATAATCCAACAACTCTTGTTCAATGTTATTATGTGCTTCTAGCTGGTCCCCATGTTCATTCTTGAGAATTTATATGCGATTGTGGACTCACTGTTGGATGGTTGAGCGATGGAAAATTTTTGTATTTTTTCCCCCTCTTTTAGCCATCAAATTATAGATTTATGTTTCCAGAGAATTTCCTCCTATTGCCTACGATATTCCAACTTTCCCATTATATCTACCTCCTATTCCGCGAGAGTGTCTATGCAACCTTCCAAAATTATATTTTGTTGGAGATAGGCCATCTAAGATTCCAACTCTATTTGATTGTTGAATATGTTGCCAAAGGATGATTGTTTTCATTTCTTGAGCTTAGCTTTGAGAGTTTGTGTTTGTGCTGAAATTGAAACATTTTGGAGCCCATCTGCGGGGTAATGTTGTGCCACCAATTGGTAAACAAATCCTTGAAACTAGGATGTGTTAACCAAAATTGTTCAAAGTGGAAGGGATTTTTTCTTGTTGTGCCTAGGCAACAACATTGCAGTTGGATGGTCCAGTGATAGAACCTCGAAGCGGGCAGAATGGTGAAGGAAAGATTGCCACCCGGATGGATAGAGTTGTACGAGATGAGGAATATATCAAGGTGCGAGGCTATTTTTTGAGATCCTCCTCGACGATTATTCCGAGTGTGAATTCCATTAGAAGTTTGGAGATCGATGAGATGGTTGATCTGAATAAAATCCTTGAATTTGTGACTATCTTCTTCCAGCCTGGAGCATCCTCCTTTTTTTCCCTCCAAGATGGTGACCATGTTGAAATCCCCTCCCAAAACCTAGAGTGGGTGGGTTCAATGAGAGTTCATTCTCTCAATAGAGTCAAGGAGATCGATATTTTTAATTGTTGGTTGGGGGAAATATAAATTAGTGAGATGGTCGTGAATGTTGGTACCTAGAAGATGGAACATGGCTTGAATGAAATTGTGAGAGGTGTGAAGATTGGTCAGTGTGATTTGGAGAGGGTTCTAGGAAATAACTAGGCCTTTGGAGGCACCAAGCGCATCTACACCTATAGTGTGGCAGCCATTCCATAATCTTGAGAAAATGGTGTTGAAGCTGGCACCAGAACATTTCTTTTCTTGCATAAAGAAAATGGTGGGATTTTCTTGGGAAATTGTTTTCTTGATTAGATGGTGCTTAGAGGGGTTGCTTAGCCCTCTGATATTCCATGAGATTATTTTCATTGAGAAGTATGAGGAATGGTAGTATAGAACCTGGTTAGATTGGGATATATTTTTGATTCAACTAGTTGGTCCCCAAGGATGATGAGGCGCTGCAAGTCAGTACGCCTACCTCTTTTTCTGGATTCTTTCATGATTTTTTTTGTTTCTAGCAAGGTGCCTCCTTGAATGTCAAGCGTTGGCAGTTGTTGAAATCTAGAGAGAACTTCCTCTAGAAATTAGATATGTTGAGTGGGAATCATGTGAAAATATATACTTTTTCATGCTACTTCCATGCCTAGGATGTCGAGATCGCCAAAATCGATGCTCTTCGAATTTTCATCCATGGAAGAGGGTTACTAAAACTCTACTTTTTACCTTTTTTTGGCCCAATTTTTAGGTGAGGTTTGAGCTTGGTTTGGTTTAGGAGGAGAAGTAGCAGATGGGTGGCTCAGAGATGACTGGGGATTGATGGTGTCTAGAGGGGAATTGGCTGGATTCAAGGGAGGCTCAGGAGGGGAAGAGGTAGTGGAATTCTGGGAGGGTTGATTGGCTAAAATGTTGAATATGTTGCTGGTGGAAGGTTGAGAGGTCTCGGGGGCAGATGGAAGTTTTCTTGCATGCCGTCTGTGGCTTGGGATTTTTGTGAAACCATCCGGATCTTGGGTGTCCAAGCCTGAGTTGGGTTTCTGGCTATGATTGAGGGGGGAATCTCTGAATAGATGCCCATGCTCGTGACATTTCCGACATATGAAATGCACATGTTCATATTCAATTGTTTGTACCCATTCAAAATCATCATGGAGAATACTTACCGAGTCTAGAAGGGTGTTGGCTCTGTGCATGTAAACACAGATCCTGGCATTGGAATTATATCAGTTCATCTTGGCTTCTTCTATGATTTTTATGAACTCTCCTAGATGGTTGCCAATGATTTTGAGGGATAGATCATGCCAGTAGTATTGAGGGAGGGAGTACAGTCTGACCCAGACTGGTGCCCATTTGAAGTCCTTTTTGTCAGGGTTGAATCTTAACACCCATTTTCTGAGGAAAATTCATGTTGAGTTGAAGAAGTAGGGTCCCCCATCCATGATTCAATTCTTTTCCTCTAGGCATGTGAAGATGATGTTGAAAAAAACTTTCGGTCCTAGCTGGAGAGAAAATTTCCCTTTTGGTTTCCAATTTGAAGAAATCTAGCCCATAAGGGCTTTCTTGGTGGGCCAGAAGCCAATGAACTTACTGATGAGCACATTTTCCTTCATGTATTGGATTCTGCTATTGTTTCATTGTGCTGGAAGGTAGATCTTTGGTCTTTCCACTGCCTTGAGAATGCATGTTGACAAAGATGCTTTCCTCTAAGCTGTTTTTTTCATTTTTTATTTTGTCAGGGGTTCAGGCGTCCATGTGGGGTTGGGCTACACGGTTAGACCATTATGAGTAGCAGTATCATATCTCGCTGTCTCATTATTTGAAGGTGAATGAGAAGAGGGGGAGCCATCCCCCCATCGAGAGCCTCCATACCAGACAACCCCTTCTAAGCGGTGATGCGAGGAGCATCACAGAAGGATCAGGGTGGATGAGCCATGGACAACCTCTAGCCCGAGGTCAGCTACAAACAAACCCTAGGTCTCCATGGACAGAGCCCTTGCCCAAGACTAGAAAAATCCAAAATCTTAAAAACAATTCTTTAGAACTTATTGAGGCTCACAATCCATTTCATCGTCAATAAAAACATGTGAAAAAAATTGAATACTAACAATAACTTAGAATAATTTCAAAAGAATAAATTGATAAATATGTTGCAAAAACATTCCTCTTCTTATGCATGGGATTATACTGATATGAAAGGGATTGATCCTAAAACTTGTATGCATGATATTTATATCTAGGAAAATGTTAAGCCAATTAGACAACCTCAAAGAAGGATGAATCCTAATATGAGGGAAATTGTTAAGCATGAATTAAAATGTTACTTAATGTGAATTTCATTTATCCAATATTAGATAGTCAATGGGTGTCACCTTTAATGATTTTTCCAAAGAAAAATGGAAATGGAGAGTGGCTACTTTGAAATATAATTTCCACTACCTTTTATTGATCAAGTATTAGATACCTTGGTAGGGAAGAAATATTTTTCATTTATTGATGGTTTTAGGGGATATAACCAAATCCAACTAGAATCAGAATATTAAGATAAACTACTTTCACATGTCCACGGGGAACATATTCCTATAGGGTACTTCCCTTTGGATTATGTAATGCACTTACAACATTTTAGAGAGCAGTTTTGGGTATATTTTCTGATCTAATTCATGATTGTGTGGAAGTTTACATGATTGAATCTATTATATATGGAGACACTTTTGAGGAAGTTCTTGAAATTTTGGAAAAATTTCTTATTAGATGTAAAGAAGAAAACCTTTCATTAATCGATGAGAAGTGTTTTATGATGTTCAATGAAGATATTCTTTTAGGCCACCATATTTCAAGTGATGGAATTAAAGTGGATCCATCTAAAGTAAGAGTAATTTCTAAAGTTTCAATTCCTGTTTGTCAAAGGTATGTTATAATTTTTCTCGGATTTGTTGGTTATTATAGAAGATTCATAGAAAATTTCACAAAAATAGCCTCTCCACTTTTTAAACTTCTTACAAAATATTGTGAGTTTTTTTGGAATTTTGATTGTCAAAAAGCATTTGAGACATTGAAAAAAAAAGATTACTTAAGCACCAATTTTAAGGGAGGCTAATTGGTCTCTTCCTTTCCACATTTATATTGATGCTTCAAATATAACTTTAGGAGATTTTTTAGGAAAAAAATATTTAAGTGCTTATGCCATTTATTACACAAGATTTTTTTTTACTCCAAGAGAGTTAAATTACACCATAACAGAAACTCAGTTTTTAGTTTTTGTGCATTCCATTAATAAGTTTCATCATTACATCACTGGTTATGAAAATTTTATTCATACATATCATTATGTTATTAGATATTTAATGAAAAAACTAATTAATAGTGGTAGAATTACAATATGGTTTTTATTATTACAAGAATTCAACATTGGTATTCTTGATAGACCAGGAAAAGAAAACACAGTTGCTGATTTTATTTCTAGAATGCAGAATAATAATGATGATGTTCCTATAGAAGATATTTTTCTTGATGGATATAATTTTGCACTATCTACTAAAACACCTTGGTTTGAAGATATTTCCAATTATATAGGTATACGAAAATTACCTCCACAACTATCAGCCAGGGAAAAGAAAAAAATTATCAAAACTGGTACACCTTATGCTTGGATAGATGGATAATTATACAAAATTGGACCTTATTTTATCACTCGAAGGTGTGTTTTAGAATATGAAGTACCATAAATCTTGAAATATTGTCATGATGAGCCATGTGGAGGACACTTTACTGACAAACATAATTTCTTACAAGATCCTTCTTTCGGGATATTATTGGCCATCCGTTTTTAAGGATGCCAAAGAATATGTCAAAAGATGTGATAGTTGTCAAAGAAAAGGGAAGTCAATTCCATCAAATGAAATGCCTCTGCAACCATAGGTACTTCTAGAGCCTTTTGAAAAATGGGCTCTAGATTTTGTTGGGCCAATAAATCCTCCATTGAAACAAAAAAGGTATATATTTTTTTGTACATATTATGTTATAAAATGGGTAGAAGCTAAATCCATTTTGTTTGCAACTGAAAATGTTGTATTTACATTTATTTTTGAGGATGTATTTATTCATTTTGGTGTTCCAAGAGAAATTTTAATAGATCAAGGTACTCAATTCACATCTAAGTTGGTGCAAAAGATCATGGAGCAATATAAAATCAAGCATCAAAATTCTATTCCATATAATCAACAAACCAATGGACAAGTGGAATCCACCAACAATGTGGGAATATCGAACCACATGGAGAAATACAACTAGACATATTCCTTGTGATCTCTCTATGAGAAGCAAGTTTTACTTCCAATTGAGTTCCAAGTGGAGACTTTTATAACAACTACTAAATTGGGCCTTGATGTATCAGATGCTCAAAAACAAATACTGACACAATTGAATGAGCTAGATGAGATACAACAAGAGGCTATCCACAGAACCAACATAGTCCAGAAGAAAATATGATGAGGGTGTGATGGATTTATCAAAACTAAAAAGTTCAAGCAAGGTGAATGGGCTCTTATTTTTTATTTTAAATTCAAATATTTTCTAGGGAAATTTCAAAGTCATTGGCTTGGTCCTTATGAGATAGATATTGTTTAGTAAAATGGAGAAATCAATATCAAAACCATTGATGATGAACAAGTTACTTTCCTTGTTAATGGTCATAGATTAATAATTTATCATAAACTAGTAACAAGGGAAGAGTTTTTCAAATATTTACATGAAAATTATGAATTCAAGTTGGTCAAGAAAGGATATCTTTCTCCCCTTTCTCGAACTCTATTGTAATTATATATATATATATATATATATATATATATATATATATATATATATAAGCATAAGCATGAAAGCCGAAAATGTTGGCATGCTTATATAGAAAGTCTTAATTGAAAAGCAAGAGTTATTAGCGGTTTAGATTTTCATAATTCCATTGCCTTTTCCCTATTTATTATTTTAATATGTTTACAGGTGGAAATAAACACTTTTGAAAACCAGTATTATTCACTGATCATCAAAGAAGCAACAACAATAAGGAATCTTCCTCTGATTGAACAAAAAATCTCAAGGAATAAGCAACAACAGAATTAATGTCATTCTGTAGCCAATATTCAATTTTTGCAACTGAGTCCAATTTCTATAGGCGGAAAAAAATAAACATTTCACATTCATAAAATATACAACAAAGGAATATCATGATAGTCTACGTAGAATGTTAAATCATTTTCATATAATATAACTAGAGTTTAATTCATTGGATGATTTCATTAAGAAGCTCAGGCTATTAAAATACCTTATTAACTGCCTAAAAAATATGTTCCACTACCATAGTCATTACAACCTCATTCCATCATCATGACTCAACCTGTCACAACAAATCCATTTGAAATCACATAAATCTTATAGAACCTATGAAAGCAGATAAAAAAATCATGGGAAATCATGCAAAAATGTTTAGTCTTGTCATAAATAAGATACCCCATGATCACCCCATTCCATTACCATTATACTCAATTTCATTTCATTCCATATCCCTCGACATTCAATTTTTTCACCTCCTTCTTGTCAACCCTCCATCGCCTCTCTAAAAGAGAAACAGTTCAGGAACAAGACTTCACTCCACCATGGGTATCATTATTTGATCATAACCTAATGGAATCAAGTTCCTTCAAGCATACTTGTGGAGTCATAGAATAGTCACAGAAATTAGGGTGGATCAGGTTCTTTAAAAAATTTGACAGGCATGAGACATAGGTGACTAGAGATTTTTCTGGGGATTTTGATGGGGTTGAAGCAGAAATTTGCGACACTAAATTTACACTGACATAGTCCATTTTGGTAGAAGCAATGGAATTTCCCAGAAATAGAGAGAGATGGTTTAAGAAAATAAAAATCAAAGAGAGAGACTTGGTAAACTTATTTGAGATCCAGATATGGACATTTCTATCTTTAAAAATGGAATTCTAGTCACAACATTGAAAGGAAAATGGATGAATTTACTATTGGTTATTCATAAATTTTTAAATTGTGAAGGGAGGTCCAAAACCATGTTATTCTATCATGCTCGACTTCTAATGCATTTTATTGATGGAAATGAAATAAATTTGTTGTATTTCTTGCTCTATGGTCTTAGGAAGGTGGCCTCTATTGTGCAAAGAGAAACGAAATCCCTTGATAATGCCCTCTATCATCATGGACTTATTAAAATCCTCATAGAAGAAAACTTAGAAGATAAGGGAGATAATTGGCACGATTTTCTAGTCCACAACCACTTTGTAGCAGCTTAGGAGGAAGAAACAAGTAAAAGAATTAAACGAAATCGACGTAGGTCACTTCCAAAACCTAACCCTAAAGAAGAAAGTGAAAAGGAAAATTCAAGGCAGAGTGAAACATAAGCACTAGAAGAATCACTTGAATATGACACTCCTCTTTCTCAATATTTGGAAAAATTTAAACAGAAAAAAGGAAAATAAGAGTTTATACGAAAGAAAGACATCTCAAGTACTAAACTACTTGAAGAAAATGAAGAACTAGAAAAGAGGAAATAAGAACAAACTAGAAAAAGGAAGAAATGTAAGAACAATGAAGAATTAGGAATGAAACCATGAAGAAACAAGAGAATTTCCAAACTCTCGAATATACAATCTCTAGAATTGGTTGATCTCGAAGAAGAAGGTTACATGACACCTCATCAAACATTGATCCCAACAAGGAAGACACTAGATATTGATCCAACACAACAAAAAATCTATGATTACGTGGAGTCTTTGGAATAGAGAGCACAAAAAAAGGTAAACTTCTCTTCTAATAATCAAGGGAATAAATTTTGATGAAACCCCTTTTTTATATCATACTCCTAAAAGAGAACATATAATTTAGGATGCTCTGAAGCAAGACATATGTGAGTTAGAATTTCTCAATAAACACCTTACCCAAGAACAAGAAGTAGAAAAGATAGAAAATCAAATATTAAGGACTCAAAATGATAATATAATTTTTCATCTATTCCACTAATACAAGAAAAATAATAAGCTCAAAACAAACAATATATTCCTCAAAAATAGAATCATGGGATTGCAGAGTAAAATCCTAATGAAGAAACTAAGGGAAATCTTCAGTGCCAAAAAGAGAAAGGAAAGCACTAGTCTCGATATGCTTGCAAAAGCTTCTGAGATCATACAATGAAGAAGAAGAAGGAACCAATTTTGAATTTTTGATGCATGAGGACATGCAAGACCTTTGGTATGGGGGAATGTTGAAGTCCAAAATTAATTTCTTTTTGACTACCCTTTTTCCCTCTCCTTTATCTTTTTATAACCATCTTGATGCAGTTTTATCCTAATCAAGGTTAACACAAACTTACTAAAGCATATAAAAGTTATTCATAATCCTTGTTTTAAAATATATTGTTTCTTTGTGAAGTATAATTAAAACATTTCTACAACTACAAAATCTTTCTCATTCCAAAACTAATAAATAAATTTTCAATTATCTCCATCGTTAGACAGGTTTCAATGCACCAAAGAAGGAATGAAAGGCACATGTAGATGAAAAGTTTTTTGCACATGGATTTCCACCTATCATCATGATCTGGAAAAATACAAATATAAAAATATCTAGAAGTCAAACCTAATTCAAACTCTGGTTATGATATTTCAGTAGTCAAGCGAAGTCTGGCATGAGATCATGGAGAGATCAAGTGAGCGTGGAGATGACTTGTTTGATTGTGAGAAGATATGTTCGAGAATAATCCCTCAAGATTTTATCTTCCAATAGAAAATCATGAGGATATTGAATTTAAATTTAAATTTACTTCTTAGATGTAAGACTAGTTCAATTTCCTATCAGCACAAGACTATTAAATCGGTTCGATAAAGAAATGTATAAAGGTCGTGAGGAAATACCAAAAACATAGTTAGTTGTTATTTATTTAAGAATTTGCAAGATTTGTTCAAGAAACTTCTATTAATTAATATAACACGTTGTTCCTATTTTTCCAATATGTGCTTGAGAAATCGATTCATCAGTGACGAACTTAGACTCATGGGAGGGCCCCCTAGAGAGTTGTAAGGGAAATTGGTTTTTACATTTCAATTTCTCATAGATAGTTTTAAATCACATCACAATTTCATACAATTTTCTCTCTGTTGACACGAATAATGACATTTCATTTTCTTCATAATTACCTGTTGTTTTATTTCTAGACCTCTCATAAAATGAAAATACCAAAAATATTTTTTTCCAGAATGCATTTCATTCAAAATTTTAGGTTTTTTTTTTTAATAACTTAGTTAAATTTCATGGATGATGAATAGATGGTTTTCTGAGATTATTATCTCAAATTAGTAATCAATTGAAGCTACAATTTCATTTGTAGCATTAGTATTTCTTTCTACAATTTAGTGTTAGAATTTATTTTTCTGCAAATAGAGTTAATATTTCCTTTTCTGAGTCCACAGGGTCTTGGATAGACAATGATAGGTTCTCTATTAAGACACTCCTTGATGTGAAGTCACTGGTTCAATTCCCTTCCCTGATGGGGGTAATGTATTGGAAATGATGATGGTGTAGTGCTGCCAATCTTACAAAAAAAAAAAAAAAAAAAAAAATCCTTTTCTGCAAATAGTGTTAATATTTTCTATTGCAAATTAATGTTAAGATTTCAATTCTTCAATTAGTATCAGTATCTCTTTTCTGCAATTAGCATTAATATTTCCTTTACGCAATTATAAATAGGCTTTTAATTATGTAATTAGAATAAATTGAGATTTCAAGTTATAGATTAATTTTCAATACAATTTGCAATTTGGTTTTGATGTAGATTTAATAGAAAGAACATGTGTGTGACAACTATTTAATCTTGTCTAAAATTTATCCATTACTTAGATAAATGTCATCCAAAGATATAATTACTAACATATATGGTTCACATACAATTCATAAGTACACGAACCTTGGTTTACAATTAATCAAGTAATTTAAGGTCAATTAAATTAACCAACAGGTCCCTTTGATATACTACAAAAGGGGGAATATAATTTATAAAAACTCAATCTACCCCCTTACATGCAAATTTTCTCAATGGATAGTGTGGAAAGTATCAAATTCAATGAGCATTCCATGTTCAGATTAGGAAAATGAGAAGGTATTTTCTTTCATAAAGTATTTAACATAAGATGCTTGGGCAGAGGTGAGAGAGGATAGCATTTTGCATAAGAGGTACAAAACTATATGACAGGGGTAGCATGACCTTTAAAAAATTTTGTTGAAAGGATAGATTCCAAGCAAGGATAAATGGCAGTCTAGGGAGAAGGTAGAGGAAAATTTTCCTCACCTCATTTAGTAGATATTTTGGGGACCAAAAGCCTCCAAAAATGGGGAAGGTATGACCTGAATTAGATCACTATAATTTTTTATCCATCTCAAATATTTCAAAGTGAAAAACTTGAAGGAATCAACTTATAAAAGCAGATTTATAGGCATGACCCAATTTGAATAATTGTGATTTGAATCCTTCCAAGCATAGTTTGAGGTCTTAATTGACATTTTTTAGAACATAAAGATTCATTGCTTAAGTGTAGGATCCAAAGATAAATTATACAGTTAAATGAGTTTCTAAATATGCAATAAATGCATCAATCAAAGTTTATATACACAAGTTATTCCTCCTAAAAGTTAACTTATCATGATTGACCACCATTATTGGAAAGGATTCCACGTTAGTGCCATTATTCATGGAAAAGGAGATATGTACATGAATACTATGAAGAAGAATATAGAAGGGTCAAAGTTCTAACTCTAGGGTATAGTTGGAGTAAACCTTAACCACTAGTTGGCTATTGAACAAGGTTATAACTGGTGCAATGGCGAAAAAATCATTCTTTCAGACAAGAACTATCTCCCTAGATTCAAAGAAAATCTAGAAACAAACAATCAAGTAATTGTAAACTTTCCTTATTCTATAACTGAAACATGATATATAAAATGTGCAAGAACCTATTATCTTTCTACGAAACACTTGTAGATGTCCCTTGATGCTTTCAAAATATCTTCCTTTCTATTTCAATATAATATCTGCATGGACAGAACCAAACAAGGAATAAAAGCATAACATAGATAAAGATCGAAACACAATATATATTGAAATTTCAACATAACATATATAATAGCATGAATCCAATACTCAATTACAAACTATGCAAATGATCAATGAGATTTGCAAAGATCATGATAACAAATGAAAATAGGAAAGAAATTACTACTTATATTAATCTTGAATAAGAAGGAGATATTGAACCTTAGCCTTGATGTTGCAAACCTCCTTCCAATAGTTTCCAATCCTCTCTTAAGTGACAATATTCCAACCTCAATTTGAGAACATGCATTTACATTTGAAATTATTCCCTTTTCTTCTAGTCTGTGTTGGACTTATAAGCCGATAATAGGATTTTTGAGATCCTATTATCAAAGGATGAGATCCATAGAGAGAGGGATTAGTTTTCCACAAAGAGAGGAAATTTGATCCATGAAACAAGGGATGAGGCCCAAGTAGGTAGTGGCTTGAGGCCTTTTATTTGATAAATATTAGCTCAACAAAGCTTCTAGAATTTTCCTTTTATTTTTACCTATGTTAAGATATTTGTACACTTTTCAGTGGAGAATAGAGCATAGGATTGTGATACCACAATGATCATAATTGTGCTTATGCAGGTAATTACTAGGAAAATTGTACAAGTGCTTGAAAATAGGTTTTTAAGCAATGTAATGAAAAATTCTTATTGTCTTTGGGATTGTTTTTATTCCAAAATTGTAGGTGGATGCTTAAGAACTATTCATTGGATAGGGAGAGATCCAGATTGGTTGTCATTTTCCTAATGGTGACAAAATGACATGTAACATATTCCCCCCTAAAGTGAAAATTTAGAAAAAGTATTTGAGGGCTGAAGCGCTTTATCATGCAAAAGATCACATTAGAGACAAATTGGTTGGAGAAACAAAACAAACAATCAAGGATTACAATACAACATATTCATATAATCATCACTGAGGTAGGAATTCCCATACTCATAGTACAAGTATGTCAAAGAACTAGTGTGGAAATGTATGAAAATCCATGTCAACAGTAGATAGAGTATGGACGTAGCCATAAAATATGGATCTATATTTGCAATCATGAATATTTAAAACTCCACGTAGCCTTGATGGATGAAACTATATCCAGGGTCTTGGTCTCTATCTATATCAATCCATAGTACGAATATGGCCATGCGAGTGAATGTCTCGAAGTCAAAGATGGTAAAAACCACCTGATTACTGGTCAATGATGTGAACCGTTCACATGTGTGAGAGAAACCACCAATAATGAAAATGTTTCTAAAGGTACCCCAATACAATCTATGGAGTGTGAATACATGTCTTGAAGTAAAACACTCATAGATTCATTCGATCGAAGGTCAATGATGAGAACCTATCGTAGAAGGAAAGAAACTCGCCATTAAGGCATGCAGGCTCCAAGGTACTAAAGGAGGTTTCCATATCAAATTCCTATATAATGAGCCGAAGTCAAAAGGAAGGTATCTGTTGCAGGAGGGTCGATGACATGAAACTTATGTCAAAATTTGAATAACAAATTTTTGGAGTAATTTAGGACTGACTGAGGGATGGCTAACACGATTTAGGAATATGATTTTCAAGGAAATATTGACTAAAGTTTCACTTCTCTTGAACATATCGATGACATGACACTTCAAATTGGTAGCATTTGACTTGACTATAATACCAAAAATTAGTTTTAATACTTTCAATGAGGCATCATCAATTGAGATGAAAATGTATTTCCCAACCCAGACACAAAGGTGAGGGAGTGTCATGTTCAAGAGTGACATACTTAATTTTCACAATACAAGAATAAACGTTTCTTTCCCATTTCTCCCCACTATTATTGGCAAGTACCTCTTTATTTTTATTCACCCTTGAGGAGGACAACATATCCTTGTCCTGTAATATCATCCTTTGGATGAGTCCTTCGGATTATTTTTAACAAACCCTAGGAAGGAGTGCTTTAGTCTCATCATGATTGACGAGTCCTACACTGTTTTTATTTTACGAGTCCAATGAAGTGATAACTTGATGTCGTTTTCATATTTAAATATTTTGAAAAGACAAAAAAAAAAAATCATACAATTATTTCAATGTAAAGTTTTAGCGAGCCTAGAGAAAGTAAAACTCAACATTTTTCATATTTAGGGAGTCAGGAGAAAAACATAAGTAAACTCTAAAATGTCCTTTTTCGTAAATTTAGTCTCCCAATACCGGAAAAGGGTAAAATAATGCAGGAGATAACTATTTTGACCATGATTAGTCAAAGTATACCTTTTTTCGTACATATTCTACGTGGTCCATAAAAGGGGTAAACTTATACCAGGTAGACATTTTTTCATTTACTTTAACAAATTAGAAATAAACAAGTATACTAGGCGATCTTTGCATATTTTGAGAGTCAGAAAAGAGCTTAAAGATAAAGAGAACTCCAAGATTTTTCTTTTCATAAGTTTAAGGAGCCCAAAAAAGTGATAAAATTATACTCATCGCTAAAATGATATGTTTTCATAAATAACCCTTTAAATTGCACATTCAATCTCAAAATTATTATAATTTCTCGAAAAATAGTAAAAACATTATAATATTTTGAAAATTTAAGGCTATAGGAAAAAATATTATTCTAATAGGCCTTATTTGCTCATAAGAAGTCAAAAAGTCAAAATTTCTTTATCATTTTGTGTTTACCATTTCAGAGCTCTTGAGAGTGCATTTTTACCCAAATATTTAAGAGCAGATTATGATCAAACTGGTGGACCATTTCAAGTGTCGTATTCTCTAGGTAAGAGATCATTTCTTGTTATAATAATTCATAGTTTTTATTTTTCATTCTAATGGTTATTTTTATACTTTTTAGTGTGTTTAAGAAACTAGGGTGTGCTCATGGGCTTGCGCAGTTTCTCCTCATCAGGGGTATGCAGGATCGACTCTTCCGATACTAGAAAAGTGTAGATTACATATTTTTTCCTCATAATATTTGTGAAAATGTGCTCTAGTTTTCAAGGAAAATCACACAAGGCGAAGAGGGCATCATAAATTTATTAAAAACCTCTCAAAATCACCTAGATCATTTGAAGCGCTCTCTCTCACAGCAAGTTCGAGATCTCTTGTAGCTGGTAAAAAGTCCAAAGTCTATTGTTGGGAATCCGAAAGAAGTGCAAGATTGGGTAAGTCTAAGGAGAAGAAGAAATTTTTTTTTTTGTTGCCTCTCTCTCTCCGTTTCATGCCCTAGATTGGGATATCAAAGTATTCCAAGTTTTGCTGCTACTAGAAGTCATTTGTTGCTGGAATTTGCTGCCTAGTTGAACTTTCTAGCAAGGGGAAGAAGATCTAGAAGGATGGCTTGGTGTGGAGGGAAGGTCTGGCATATGTAGAGGGTGAAGAGTCTCAATGATCCAGGTGGATATTGGTGGCCAACCACCTATTCCATTTGGATGTGCATCATCAATTATTTCAGTTTTTCACTTTCAGCACATCTTACTATTTTTAACAAGTTTCCAGTTCCTGAACTTTTGGAGCCATTTGGAGGCCCTTATGAGCCAAGTGTATATTGGTGGCCACCCATCTATTCCATTTGAACCCCCACCACCAGTTATTTCAGTTTTTTAGTTTCGGCACAACTTACTCTTTTTAGCAGTTTTTTGGGTCCTGAACTTCCGGAGCCGTTTTGAGGCCTTAAATGACGTTTTTTGGGAAAACCGGGAGCAACATTAGTACATGGATTGTTGTTTTTCGCATTGAAATTTGTAATTGGATAGATATTTATAACGAGGTATTGAGCGCATCAAATGGAGATCGTATGCCAATGTTTCGTCCCCGAGAAGTTGAAACACCAATTTAGCCAAATGGGGCCCATAGTTTTGGAGCTTCATCTTCTAGGGTTAGGTTTTTGGATGTTTAGGGTTCTGCATTGTTTCTCAATAATAAATAGGCCCTCGAGCCTCATTGTAAGATAGTTCAAAGGCATGTAACCACCACATATCTTCTCAGAGATAAGCTACCATCACCCTAGCTAGTTTATTTCCATTATCTTTGCAAACATATTTCAGTATTTGATTATGATGAAATGAAGTATTATTTCCACTGCATCTTTGTGTTTATGTCTATTTATGTATTTTATTATGTTCCTGCATAAATCCAGATCAGTGGTATCAGAGTGGGTTTTCTCTTTCTTTGTTTTTCTTTACATATCCCCAATGAGGTCAGGGTATAAGAGTTAGGGCTCAATATGGTTGAACCCCTGCAAGATCAACCTTGCAAACCCCGACAACCCCCCATGGTGGAAGAAAAGAAAGATGAGGGAGCTGGAGATCCTATCAAAATATTTCTCAAGGGGGGCCTTGAGAAAAAAAGGAATGTGATGATGGATAACTTTGCTCAGATCCTTCAACGACTACCCACCTACAATGCATCAGTATCCAACAACCACTCTAGAGGCACCACTCCCTTCAAGGTACATGTAAAATTTGACATTCCTGTATTTGAAGGCCAGATAGATGTAGACGTCGTCGATAGATGGTTGAATTCGCTAGAAGGGTATTTCTCGGTCCATGATTTCTCCAACAGAGAAAAGGTTATTTTTTCACTCCTTAAAGCCGCCCCCCATGTCAAGGACTAGTGGAAAACCTACTGTGAGAAAAAGGATAGGGGGAACCCAGTCTGTTCTCGATCGCACCCATTTGGAATTCGTTCTGAGACAGAATCAAGGAATAATTTTACCCCCTGGGGAACTATGAGGACAAGTACATCCAATGGACCACACTGCAAAAATAAAGGGATCAATATGTGCACGAATTGACGATTTTGTTCCATACCATGCACACTAAGTTGGGTATTAAAGATTCAGAGATACATTTAGTGCTCAAGTATCATAGAAATTTGCGCAAACACATTCAGGAGGAAATGGATTTCCTCGACATTACCTCTCTTGGCACAGCATATCGCTA
>JAXQQM020077921.1:0-141110 GCA_034641835.2 Pinus albicaulis
AAACATTCAGGTATTCAACTACGGTATAAACTAAATTGGGAGCCCAGTCACTGCCAGCCCCACAGGAAACTAGTTCGCTATCCAAACACTTGACTATAGCAGTGGCTAAAAATGATGCATTGGAGAAACAGGTTTCAATAGCTAGACTAAGAATCGATGACCTGGAAGCTATCTTGGCTGAGATCTCCAAAAGAATTGAGGCCATGCGGAAGGAAGTCGAATAGGGAAAGAAGGAGAAAGCCGACTAGGAGAAGACCATTGACGAACTTAATAATCACCTAAAAGGTAATATCACTCTCAAGGAAGCTAGACGAATAATCTAGGCATAAATTATCACGGAGGTAAAAGGGCATTGGGCTTTTCTAAAGGTCATTGAGGAAGTAAATTCGTCTGTGTTGTATCTCAAAAGAAAGCTTCATGAGGGGTATACTGATATATCCAACAGAGCGCAGCACGCAAAGAGTTATATCTCTTTCCTGAAAGGGTTGAGGTCTGAAGAAGTGGAGAAACATGGAATATAGAGCAGGTTCAAGGAAGCCATTGAATGTCAAAAAATAATTGATAAGGAGTCTGCCTGCAGTATAGCTTCAAGAACCTTGGAAAACGTGGTTGTCAATTTGGAACGGTTTGAAATGATTTGGGCCAAGATCACAGCTGTCGAGCTTCCATCATGATGGGGTCCTACCCCTGCCGTGTTGCTGCCATTACCAACATATGAGGCACGTCTCAAGGAGGAGATGAACCGGACAGATGTACTTTCAGATAAATCCACTCAGCTGAAATTCGAGACTATAGTTTCAGAACTTCGCCAAGAATTTTCCCTCTTGCACCTAGTGAAGCAAAAAATCCCTGCCGATGCAAATTTCGATGATCTCATTGAAGCTTATATCAGAGTGGAAGGTTTCGCAACAATGCCTGAACCAGCCTGTTAGCTAGCTCATCAGCAAATGTCCAGCCACCTGTGTTAGCAACCGCATCAACTCCGTCACACCAGTGAATGTTGTTAATTCATGAATTGGCCCTAGTGGCCTTTACTTTTACTTTACTTCGTTAATTTTAAATTTCAAGTGGAATTCACATTTCAATCCTGCATTTTACTTCTTGTTAAAGACAATTTTTAAATATTTTGTTTTGAAATGGCCATGAGCCTAACTGTAAATGATGAGATGCTCCATCCCTCATCATGAATTTTGGTTATTTTTGATGAGGACCTAAAATTGATTACTAGCACGCGGGGAAGATATTTTTCTCAAAAATATATTCCCGCTCATGTTTCTGAGGGTTCTATATAAGCAGCAACCAAATAGGAAAAACGCCTTCAGATTTTCAGAAGAATATGCTGTGAAAGAATTTTGTATGCATTTTGCTAAACTTTAATATGAATGTGAAGAGCCCGTTGGGTCTCAGTGATAAGGAGTTCCATCTTTAATGAGGATTCTGGTCTTTGTGATTTACAGTTTGTAACTCTCCCCTATGTGTTATAGTTTAACTGTTCATTTTGTTTACATCCATTTCTCTTGTATCATGTTCTGGAATGCGAGTTGCTCACTGGTTTTGGTATGAATTTATCCTAGTTGATACTTATGCTAGAACCTGTCTAGCACTTTAAATATGGCTCAGGTGTGATATGATGTTTCATTTTCCACTTCAACTGTACTTCATCTATATTAGCTACTATGGGATGTTATTTTTAAAAGGTTATTGTAATGTGTGGATTCTTAATCTCGTAAGCCCACTACATGTTGATATTTGTTTCTGGATATCATCTCAGTGACAGTAGTATTCTCTCTATATTTCATACGCAGTGAATACCTTCTAATTATTAATCTCTGTGAAGTATTTTAGAATCCAGCCCTCCTTACAGAAAGTTGTCTTTGAATTGTCTGATACATTCGTATTAGAGTTTCACACTTTGCCTCTGCAGTATTGCTTTCCCTGTGTCAAATGTTTGAAGATTTTGGTCCCATTCAGATTAAACCTTCATGTTTACATAAGATAGCACGAGAGCCTTTCTCTGATAAGTTTCCATGTTATATCATATGCTCCTTGCTATATAAGATGTCCTAGGCACTGTTCTTTCACAACTCAAGGCTGTCTCTAGGGTTGACAACATCTAGCATGCCCCTCTCCTTCATAACAGTGTTGTCCTCAATGCTTGAGTAGTTCTCGATGCTTTTGTATACAATTATCATCCTCCAATGTTGAATCTTCACTGGGTAAGTTCTTCCACTTGATGAGATACTTTGAAATTGATTGATTCTGTAGCTGTTGAGTTATTATTTCCATGAATCCTTCAGGTTCCAATATGATTCTTCCTTCCTCTTTAAGTTTTGGAAAAATTGTTTGAACTGGGAGCTTCTCACTTATAACCTTCTTTAAATATGAAACATTGAAAACTGGGCGCAATCGAGAAGATGCAGGAAGCTCCAATTTGTATGCCATAGAACCAATCTTTTGCAACACCTTGTAAGGACCATAGTACTTTGGTGATAATTTATTATCCTTCTTAGCTTGCTTGAGGGACATTTGTTTCTATGGTTGTAGCCATAAAAATACCCAGTCGTCTACATTAAAACTTATTTCACTTTGATTCTGATCTGCCTATTGTTTCCTTTGATTATATGCCAAAGTGAGGTTATCCTTTAAGATTTGGATAATTTGTTGTTAATGCTCGATGTGATCTTCCACTACTTGAATTTTAGAATTTACTCTTAAAGAATGAAGTGATAGGCGGTGCATGATATCCATAAAGTGCCATAAATGAGGTCATTTTTTTTGCACTATGGAAGGAAGTGTTATACCACCATTCAACTAGACATTAAAGGAAATTTTAGCCTAAAAGTGACCTGCTAAGAAAAAATAATAAAATAAGAGTTATGAATTTTGGAGGGAAAAGAAAAAAATACTTTTGTAAACTATATTTTTGGCTTATCGCCTTATAGGTTTACTCAAATTTCAAGTGTAGACACTCATTGGATGCATAATTAAATTCCACATCCAACGAGTACCCATTATGCATACTTTTGAAAGACCCACATTGATAAAAATTGAAGATACATTAAAAAAGTGTGTTCGACACACTTTTTTAATGTATATTCAATTTCTATCAATGTGGGTCTTCTTTGAAGTAAGCATAATGGGTACTCGTTGGATGTGGAATTTAATTCAGCATCCAATGTGTGTCTACACTTGAAATTTTAGTAAACCTATAAGGAGATCACTACAAGAAAAAAGGGCATTCGTGAGGGTCATGCTTGTGACGAACCTTTAAGGTTTGTCACATATGGTGACGGTCCTTAAAAAAACGTCACTGTAGGTGTATATAGTGATGGTCCTTTAAGGTTTGTCACCAGAGCCATTTTCAATGACACTTTTGGTGAGGGTCGTTAAAGGCCCATCACTAATTCTCTCTTTGGTGACACTTCTAGTGACAAACTTTTAATGACCCTCACCGATGCTCCTTTTGTTACTTTTGGTGGCGATCAAAAAATTTCCGTCACCATTGATCATTTCAATGAGTTTTTGATGACGTTATGTGCTTTTTAATATATTTTTTGTCAGAAGATAATGATTTAATACCATTATTGTGGAGTATTTTTTATAATATTTCCAAGGCCATAATGGTTAGAGTCAGACAATTTTTTAAGAAATAATTAGTGTGTATCATTTCCCTCAAGTAATGACTAGTCGAAAAGAGTTTTCTTATGAGTCAACACATGAATCATATCTATTCATTTTATTATCTAGAAAATCCCCTTTTGATAAAGTCCCACTAGTGTGTGTAGGAAATATATTATTTAATATATAATCAAGATCTGTCAATTCTACTAATGAGAAATACCTAACACTCCTCAACAATCCGGGCACACCTTAAATTAATGCTTTGGCACACACTAACATTTCTTAGCATCTTGAATGTCTTAGAACATACTTGTACGTACAACATCTTGTCATGACACTGAAGCCAAAACACATGGTGGCATGTGCTAGCACAACATAGAACTCCCCTAGCATGTGTTGGCATACATGTAGTCCCTAACATGCCCTTGAACACCTTGGTTGAATGCATTGACATACATTAGCACTTGGCACACGTCAATGCCACTTGGAATGTATTGGGACCTATTATTAGTGTGGCTAGCATCCCCTTTTGAAAAATATAAAATATCGACTTATTAACCCTCTTATTGGTTCTTCCTTTTGTTTCCTTGAAACTTCTTGACACATATTGACATACCTTGGCACCCTGCACGTCCTTAGCACCTGCCATGTATTGGAATATCTTGGCACTATTTGGCACATATAATTAGCACACTGTGGAACTCCCAACACACTTTGAGACTTCTTGACATGCCTTGATATTCCCTAGCATGCCTTACCAATCCTTAGCATACCTTGTCACTCCCTCCTTGGCATGACAACTAGCACTCATTAACACTAGTCCTTGGCACACGTTCCTCATATTCATTAAATTCCATGAATTTTGACCTAGTGCTCCTTTAATGTTTTGTCATAGTATTCCTTAACACTCCTCAACATGCATTAGCACTCTCTAGCACACCTTAGCACTCTTCAACATGCCCTTCCACTTCATAGCATGCATAACACTCCGTGACACATATTGGTGCTTGGAAAGTCTTATCATGTATGGAATATGTTGAAATGCCTTGGTATGATTTGGCATGGTTTAATATTAAATTTATTTGAAATCAACAATTGGAAATTTGATGAGAAGCAACAAAGGAAGACTTGGCACTTAGAATGCACTAATACTTTTCACTTGGCACCTATTGGCGCCTAGTGTTGGTGTGCCTAGCATGCCCCTCCTAGAAAAGGTAAATTGATGACTTATTAACCCTTTTATGTGTTCATTTCCTTGTATTTTAACTTGCTTCTCCCTTTTTTTTCCTTAATAGTCCCTGGCACGCATTGACACACCCTTTCACATCTTGGCATGCCTTATCAGTTGGCACATCTTAGAATTTTTGACATGCCTTCACATTATCTGACACATCTTAGCATTCCCTAGCACGCCTTGGCACTCATGTCCTCACATATAGCCTTTACATTTTTTTACGAATTGGGAACCCAATCAATTCCTTGGCTACTCCAGTTCATCTGACAATATTGGCTTGCTTCAACTGCAACAACTTGACCAATTACACCTACTACAAGTAGATTGTGCTTTGTTCACCTAAGAACTACATATAACGCATCTTATGCCACTCATGTCCAAGATCAACTTGTCCCACTTAACTATTTACCAAGACAATGATCACATGATCTAGTCATGGCCATAAAACAACTAAGCAACATAGCTTACATAGGAAATATTTCACATGTATGTTTAGTTCATATAAACGATAGAACATTAACTGAGAGTTTTCAAGAACCACAGGATGCACAAGGCACACAAGATATAAGCCGACACAATTCGAGTGTCCCAAAACTTATACAAAACAAGGTACAATATTAAATTATCTAGAATAGTTTAAAACATGAACATGTAGCCAAAGTGTGCCACATCTCATATACAAAATAGCTAAAGGCAAAAAAATTTGTGCCTAGCACAAAGTGATCTCCATTTTTCTAAAACTGATATGTCGAGCCTCATATAACAACCATAGGCTTGCCTCCTGTAAATCCTATTATGAAATTCTCCTAGCACACTTGAATTCGCTGACACTCCCTGGCACACACTCTTATTCTTTCCTTTACATGCATTTTGACCTAGTTATCCCTTAATATGCCCCGACACTCACTAACAATCTTGAGCATGCATTGACATTGTCCGACATGTGTTAGCATTCCTTTTCATTCCTAATGTGCATGCGTTGACCGTCCCTAGCTATCATGCCCTCACAACTACCCTCACTTAATTTGCAACTTGGGAACCCAACCAAGCCCTCGCCTAACTACAAGAGCTCGACGAAGTTACGGTTACTACAAATAGACTATGTTGTTGAATTGTGTAGCTTGGGAGGTACTTAACAAGCCTAGTGAGATGGGTTTGTGTGAGTTTGGTCACAAAAGGCTTTGTGGGCAAAGAAGCCAAGCAAAGGGATTTTGGACCCAAGATGGGGTTTAAAATCTAAAAGAAAAATAAAAAGGAAAACTAATATTTCCTAAGGTCTAAGTGGATAAAACCCGTAAGTTCTAGAGGGTTCCTAAGAGGTCTAGGAAAAACTATTTAAGGAGGCCTTAGGATGAAGGAAAGAACATCAAGTGAGAAGGATCTCATTTGATCAAGGGGGCGAAGAGAGAGGTAGTCTTAAAGTAGGTCGAGTAAGAGGGCCGAGTAACTAGGGTTGCTAAAGGGAGGCCATGATCATCCTCCAAGAGCAAGATCATCATGTGAGGGTTCACAAGAATTTTGCATACCTTAATGGTCGGTTCAAGCTAGGAAGTAGGATGGCATATTGTTGGTTCTCTTATGGCAGATCGAGTTTAAGAGAGGTTTCTCATGAGAATCTGGGCATGTGATTTCAATGGTGTCTTTCTGTGAAGGCTGCATTAAATTATGAAATGTTGAAATTTGCAACAAGAAACATTCAAATTGGAAACCAGAAAGGACAAAAAAAAAATGCACCCACACTGGTGAGGAATTTTAATGCACCAGGAGTGAGGAATGTGGGGCGTCTAATTTATTTTTCCCTTAAATAAATTGGACAATAAATTGTAATTTCATCTCATATAATATTTTTGGGGTCTAGTTGCAATTGATGAATTAGTGGGGTGTAGGTGTGAATTACTTAACTCAATTAAATTAGTTAAAATTAGTTTAAATAGTTCTAACTAAGTGATGAACTAGTGAGAGGTCGACAAGTGAATTAAACTAGATTCAATTTACAATGAGTGATCAATCAGATAACTGATAATTCACTATTAATAGTTGCATGCATGTCAGTTCCAAGGAAGACCCAGTTGAGACAGAGGTTAAAGGGAACATAACTATCAGTTGTATTTATACAAAATTTCCCATGTGAAATTATAAAGTCATTGGGATGCCATGATGGATTGCATAATCAAGGAAGACTTATTTTCCTAGTTAATAGGGAGCTAATTCCCTAGGAATTTCATAAGAAAGGCAGGCTGAAGGAAGGCGGAGAATTGCTTAAGTACTAGACCGAGTTTACCTAGATCAACGGGAGACAATTGGCAGATTGATCGAGAATATCATGAGAGATTAAGCATTGTATTGTTTCATGATTCCTTGACTTAATACACAATAGAGATAAGGAAGTTTTGAGCAATTTCTTTCCCCAGATACATCTTGTGTTGTGCGATTGATAATTTTTTTCTCTTACTTATATGTGATTGTAAAATCATGTTTTGTTTTCGAAAATTGTTGGAAGGATCCAATATCTTATTTTAGTACATTAAAAGATCGAATTAAATCTCATTGGTTAGATTTTCTACATGGTATCAGAGCAGGAATTTTTTGGGCGACAAGTTTGCAAAGAATATAGATTTTGGTGTAAAAATTTCAAAAAAAAATAGCATATTTTGATTCCTTGCGAAAAAATGCCCAAATGGAAAATCAATTTGGAGCTCAGATGAGGGAGATATGGTCGATTTAAAGTCAATTCATTTTTAGAAACATTTGTAATGATGAGACAATTACAATGTGCACGATTCAAGAACCTATATGCACTTGAGGTACTAGATGCATGCAAAGCTTTGAGGAGCAAAGCAGATGTTAGAAACTTGGCCGTTGAGAGGGAGTAAAAATTACCTCTCAAAATGCAGCCTTATAAGCATTATATTGGAGTGGGGTCCCTCGAGGCACAATTTCCAATATATTTCTCTATAATTTTGTATGTGCGCGTTGTGTAAAGGGAGTCAAGGGGATTTGGGGTGGGTCAAAGTCCCCAATTTTTATGTAAATGGGCTTAAGGGTAAACTGTGGGCCTCAAACCATTGTTTGAGACCATAGTATCTATGTGTTAGGCATATATAAATAGATAGATCGTGTCTAAGCTAAGTATTTTAGTTGGGTAATGAATTATTGATTTTCTAATAAGTTTATGTGTCTGTAAGGGTTGTTTGTGTTGGGTTGAAAGGTTAATGTTGGCTATGTGCACGGAGACCTAGTCCTGGCTATGTTTGGACTCTGTCGACTGTGTGTACGGAAGGGTTTTGTAAGGGAAAGTGGATGTGTTGATTGAAAGATCTGAAGCTAATAGAAAGGATATTTTTTGGCAAGTTCATTGTGTTATGCATCTGATTTGTTTACTGCTTATATTATGTTAAGATCATATTATTTGTCTTACTTATTGATGATTGCACAAAGATATATAATATGATTATGAATGGTTATTGATGGTTAATAGATTTTTTTAAATATCTTCATTGCTTAAGATCTGGATCTGGTTATGTTATGTTCATCTACGCTAAGGCAACAACGATTTTGTGTTATTCTGTTAATGACTGCGCATTCTCTGTTAGACTGTTATATATTGTTGCACACCTATGTATAAGTTCACATTTGGTTTTTCTGAGGACCACTTCATTAATTTCTCCCTCAGGGTGCTGAAACCTGGTTCCAACACCCTCCCATACTGCTTCGGGTGAGACTTTGGTCTGCACAAGCATATCACTGCCGAAAGGGCCAGTAGTTGGAGTGTTTGTTGGTTTATCCATAAAATATAAACCTGGGCTAGGACCCCTCAAGCCAAAAAATGGTTCTGTTGTCAGGACCAGGATCATTTTGAGGGATATTTGATGTTGTGGCATCTATCATGAAACGAATTACAAGATTGGCTAGATAGAAAGATCTTTGACTTTGCGCTCCAAGAGAATAGAAGTACTAAGTTATTTGACGAATAATGGGTACAAAAATATATTTATACATAAGTTCATGAAATATTATTTTGTTTCTTTGTGCATGAACTACAAGAGTGGTTGTCCTGCTTAGCTGAATTCCATCACCGCATAAAGGGCGACGTAGTCACTAATTGGACTCCTGATTTGATCCAACAAGTAGAGAAGTTTGACAATAATATCACCCGTGCAGTAGATCGCTGGATCAGTCGCCTCTTGGAAGGATTTGTGACTGAATTTTCCATTGACCAATTTGTGTCATATTCTGAAGCAGAAAGAAGGTTTTTCAAAGGCCCTATAGGTAAGTTCGTGCGCTCATTGAAATTATTGTTGAAAATTTTATTGTGTGAACGAGATTGTCTTTGCGAACATACTACTTGAATGCATCAAAGAGGTTCAATTACATGTAGTGGAAGAATTTACCATGAAGATTCTGAAAAAATTATTTATAGCCCTCTAAAGCCTAGATCTGATAGTGATACTGAACCAGAAATTGCTAGCTCAAGTGATTCTGAAGAAGAAATCTCATCACAACAGAGACCCTTGAGTCTGTTTCCCACTCCATACACTCCACTTCTGAACTCACATCACAGGACAGCTGCTTCGCCGCGTAGTCCATCTCCACTGCCACCTCCACCTCCCCCTGAAGTAGATATGGTTGCATCAATGAATTTACCTAATTTCAGAGGCATTGGAGATGATGATACTCATCACTTCTGTTTTGTGATTGAGGCCGTATGGCAGGCTCAGTAAGTTAACAATATTGATATTAGAAGAGCACACCTAGCTACTTCATTCCAAGATCGCACATTAGATTGGTACATTAGGTACGCTCAAGAAAACCCAAATTCTACCTTGGAAGAAATTAAAGCAGCCGTAAAGGAACAGTTTAAGAAACCTAAGTCATACGTGTAGCTGGTGACAAAAATGAAGGATATTCGTCAAGAGCCTAACGAATCTATATGGGAGGCTGATCAAAGGTTGAAGTGCACCATAAAAAATGGTATATTTTTTATTGATGATACTCAGCATAAGGAATGGTTCATTGCTATGTTGCTACCGCATCTTCGCTAGCCATTAGTTCAGCAAAATATTTCCACACAAGGTGAGGTTTTGGAGGTCACAATGAAATTGGAGGCTACCCAACCACCTATTGCGCTAGGAACTCAACAGATTCAGAATCAGCTGGAAGCCATGCATCTAAAAATTGAAATTTGGTACAAAGACAAAGGAAAGGAGGTCTGCGCAGAGGTGTGGTGTATAAAATGCAAAGCTTCTGGGCACCATAAAGACCAGTGTCCCATATTCAACAATTATCTAAATGCTGGAGGTCCTATCCCATTGAAGAATCTTGTATGGTGCATTATCTGTGAGATTGCTCGATTACATGAAACAGATTCTTGCCCAAGGATTGGAAAATATCAACATGACTTGAAGCAGTTATTTTTCAAATTTTATTCGTCATTAGGGCATGATGAGCAGCATTTTCATACCTATGATATGATGTTGGATAAAGCAGAGATATATAGAATGCAAGTTGAGCCTACATCACCAACATCCCCTTCTGGTCATGGAGGATTCCAAGGCAGTGGAAGAGGCCGAAGAGGTGGATCGGCTGGCCAAGGAAGAGGACAAGTGATTTGCTATAACTGTGGAGATGTCGGCCATTATGCGCATGACTATCCAAATCCAACACGACTATCCTGCAAGTATTGTATACAATTTGATCATTTCATAGAAGACTGTCCTGTCTTGATTGATAAAATGTAGGAAAATAAGACGCAAAAATCGACACAAAATATTCAGATGGTTCACGCAGAAACTCATGAAGAAGACCCCTGTGTGAATACAGTTACCAGGATTGGTGTAGCCACCAGTGAAGATACAGGAAATCAACTAGCCACTGATTTCTGGATCTGTAAATCACCTGAAAAAAATAAGGCTTTAATCTTCAGCGCGTAAAAGAGACCTTTATTGAAGCATGGAAATAATTTGCAGAAGGAAGTACATCAACATCTGGTAGAAAACTGATGGAAGCAAGAGGAGATGAGGAGATTAAACCATTTCTACAATAATGTATATTTTTTGTGCAACAAGAAGGTTGTCGAAAGTCTGCAGGCATTAATAGATAATTGCGCAGAGAAAGAACAACGAGTAGTAAATAAAATATACAAGAACAAGAAGATAATGTGTAGGGCGATGCGTATGACTTCATAGATTGGTGGTTATGAAATTAACCAAGTTATTCTAGATCAGGGATCAGATGTTAATGTTCTACCTAATAAAACACGGTAGTGCATGGGAGAGCCAAAGCTAGAATGGTCTACCATTTAGCTGCGCATGGCCAATCAACAGAAGATCATTCCTTTAGGGAGGAAGTCACAAGTTGTGGTCAATATAGAGGGTGTTAAGGTGATGGCAGACTTTGAATTCATACAAATTGTAGATGATACTAATCCATATCCTGCACTGCTAGGATTGGGTTGGGCCATTAACATGGATGGTGTTATCAATTTAAAGAGAACGATGATGGAATTTGAAAGCAATGGAGGCAGGCTCATCATTCATATAGATCCTGAAAAAGGCCAAAAATATACTAAACCGATGCGCGATGTGGATGATATCGATCAAATATATAAGCTAAATTTGCACGAGGAAGACTAGATTAATCCAACAAGAGATGGGAATCTTAACTGGGAGAAGGATAGCTCTTGTTTTTTAGAATCTAATGAAGAACTAGAAAATAGGCAGAATTGCCTGCATGAGGTGTCTGCGCTGCGCTATAATCGTGTGACCCGATCTCTGCATTGTATTACATCTAATATACATGATTTACCGCACTATGATGGCTCCACTGATGTCAACATGTTTATCAGAGAGCTGGAAAGGACTATGTCAAAAGGACAGAGATTCAATGCCCTGGACCTTGGCTAGCACGCTACTCCAGCAAGATGGTGGGAAACTCATTAGAATAATATGGGTAAAATCGAGGAATGTGCGTGCATGATGAGGTTGTGGTTTGAATGTATTGTTATTAAAATGGAAGATGTATACTCTGGCAAATAGGATCCATGCAGAAATTTGGCCAGATGGATTTAGGTATGGGGTGTAGATCCAAGACCTAAATGGGTCCATATGTTTATTCACACATTGGGAAAGGTGCCTACTGAATGGTATTTTGAGACAGGATTGCACAGAGGCACTAGTGAATGGTCTGCGATGACATAGAGTTTTATTCTTACATTTAGCTCGGAACATGACGACCAATATTTGATCCCATAAATTATGAACACATTGATAACATAGACTATGAATTATAGACAATTGGCACTTTTTGAGTCTATGGATCCATGTGTGGTCAAAGGAACCTTGATCGCCTCACCTACGAATTTCAGACAAGTGCGCTCCATGATGGACCTTGATGGGTATTACAAAAAGTGCATTCCAAAGTATTAGTTGATCGTTGTGCCCATGACCAGATTACTCAGAAGAGGTGTGACATTCCATTGGGATGCTGAATGTCAAAGAAGTTTGCAGTTGTTAAGGGATGTCACAGACACTACCTAATATGCTTTGAATTACCTAGTCAACAAGCCTATGTTGTGGGGGGGGGGGGGAGTTTGTCGGTGGTTATCCTTAGCTTTGGATTATATGTGTAGTAAGGTGAAACATGCACACAATATCTGTGCGAGGAGGTTGACTGGGTCGCAGAGGTGTCAAAAACTAGCCATTGGAATAATAAAATTGGATAAGACATATTTATTACCATTTTTGGGAGCATCTATGATGCATTTAATGAAGGGATTTTCCCAGATTTAGGATCATTTCGTCAGTAATGGAGCCTCATTAATGCACAAGGAGTCATTGAAGATGTGCCACAAGTATAAATAAACCTACTCCCACTTCTGGTGATTCTATGAATCACGACTAAGAAAGGACTTTAAAGACGTTTCAAACTAGTTTCTAGGGGGGAGGGTTGGTTACCTTAACCTATATTGTGCTTCCAAAACTTGATTCCTTCATGGGGCGAAAAATTCCTCTATGTGAACTTGTCCTTTCGATGGCTAGTAATTGAAATAGTTCAAGGGTGGCCTATCGATTATCTACGAACATGACCTTGAATTGGATTGCAATATTATAATAGTAAAAAAAAAACACCAATTATTCCTATGGAATGAAAAACTACCTGATCTATATCATAAACCTTTTCCTTCAATGCAAACATAAATCAAATGAACCAAATTTAGTTCAGGCATGGATTAGCCTAGAACCTTATTTGCATTTTAAGTAAGCTCAAATATGTATCTCAGGTCAGATCCATACACTGTAATGCAATTTTGCTCACATATACATGTCAAAATTATCCAAATTTAGGTGCCCCAATGGCTAGGGTATTTGTCCCATATACCACTTTTAGACCTACAACAAAGGTGTGTTGAGCTGCCTCAGTTCACATTTTTCTTTCATACATCACTTACGTTAAAAGATGTCGGAGGAGACACTCAAACCTAATGCTGCCAACAATTATGTGGCATACTTTGTTGTTGCCAGTAATTTTGTGCCATACTCTATTTTATTAACTTTCCTTCTTCACTTTTTCTCTGAATTCTTCTAATTGTCCCTTAAAATACCAATGCAACTGTTCCAGAAAGTGTTGATGAAGAGGGGTGTGGACAGCTGCAGAAACCATTCACTGAACCTTCCAAATATCTCCTCAATGATGAATTATACATCCATACTTGGCCATTTATTGACATTAGTTATTTTGGCCACATGTATAGAGGCATAGAAATCTCTCCGAGTTCATGAAGACATGTCCCTATTTGACTCTTTTTTCCGTAGGTAAAAAGATGGCACAAGCCAACCATTCAATTTTTCTTGTTCAACATAACAGAAGAGTGTGATTGGGTGACCCTTGCTGAAGGTGGTCGAGCTGCCAGTTGCTGAGGGCGATTGCTGGTATCCATTAGTCGTAAAGGTGTAGATTTATGAGGATCTTAATTGGGTATATTGCAAACCTTATCCAGAGTCTGAGTGCCTATCGTGGCCAAAGTTGGAATCATGTCCCTAGATTATTTGTTATGCAATATGCATTCCTTATACAGATGACCTACCTTATGACAACGTCTGCAACTAAAAGGAACTCCCTCATAATCGAGGATCTGTTGCTTGGTGTTTTCCTAGTATTGAAGATTCAAGCTTTCAACTATCCCATCCCTGGTATCGTGATGAATGAGTATACGAGCAATAGCCATATTCGTTGACTCCGTATAGGATCTTTCATGATCAAGATATATTCCCAAGTCATCACCAATGGTGGGGAATACATCCTCGGACCAAAAATGAAGTGGAAATCCCAAAATTCTTACCCAGATAGGGTCGACACCCAAATTTTCTATGTTAGTGTCAAAAAGAGGCACCCATCACTTCACGAGAACAAGGGCCATTTTGATATGCCAAAACTTGTACATTACCCAGGTAGCCTGGTCCAGATGCGAGAATATTAGGCCCAAAACAAACCACGGGTCATTGTGGTGACCGAGGGAAGTTGTTCATGGGTGTTACCCCAAACCTCCATAACCCAATGTCGAAGCCTTGTCGATGAGTAGTTTTGACCCCTAACTCGGCCCACTAGGACTGAGTTTGTAGTGTTTTCAACCTGGCCCATAGAATTTCCTTCACAAAATACCAGAAGCCGACCTCGCTCCCTGACCTTTGTGCACTTAGAAATTTTCCCTGGTTTCTTGAGTATACCATCCATTGATTTCACTACCTCAGCGGGTTGGGCATCTTCTGAATCCGAAACCCTAGTCTCTTCGTGGGAGGGGGAGATGTGTGGGATGCCTTTGAAATAGCTTGAATACCTCTCGAGTGGAGGGTTTTGTTGTTCCCAATATGGTGGGCTCAAAACCCCTATGTTCCTGGTCGCTAAGGGATTATATTCATGGGTACCTCCTGCTGATCTAATGTCCTCTTAAAAGAATATTTCCTTTACACCTGAACCTGATACCAAATGTTGTTCCAACGCCCATGTTTGTATTTCAAATGGGGATAGGATGGATAATGTGGGGTGCGATGAGTATGCAGTCAGGAAGTGGTCATTGAAACAAGTCTAATCAAATGAAGATTGAGCTAGCCCAAGCCCGGTAAAATTAACCTCCCCTTCTTCCATAGCGATAGGTTGTGTGCCTACCTGCATCTTCAATGGAGTGATGGCATATGGAGAAAGCAAAAAAGCAGGGTTAACTTCGATGTGATGATGTTGGTGCCAGAATAGCAGACTCCGTTGTCGTGGGCATAATATGCTGCAGATAGCCAATTCCAATATTCATCGTCATTTGAATAATGCTCGCCAACACATGACCTCTGTTATCCAAAGCCTAATCTATTGGAAATTCGCTCATAGCTGCAGTGAGTCAGAGCCATTTTCCCGAAAAACTCCCTATTTACATTTTTATCTTTAATGTGGGTGCTTATCTTTTATTCACATTAAATTTATTGCTATTTGTTAGATAAGTGGATATTCCCAACTATAAGAAAATAACATGGAAATTAAATACATCGAATAATTCATAAAATTAGTTCTTAAAGGAAAAAAATGAGAAGCCCAATGACAAGATAATACTCAATTTGACATCCTAAACGACTAGCAAGATTTAAAATTCTTAGTGGGAAAGAATATTCCGAAAGGTGGATTTATGCACCTAACAACTATAGAAAATACCCAAAAATATAACACCCAAAAAAAAATTCAAACTGTTTATTCTTATAAAAAATAATTATGAAAACAAATTATTAGAATTCAAAATTTTTAAATTTCCCCCAAAATTTCAAAGTGGGCTTAGGCCAATGGCGCCAATGAGTTGTGACCCAGCATCAACTATAAATAGGCCACCCAGTTTTTCTATGGACATTTCTCTTAAATTTTCAATCTTCACTATGATGCTGAGTTTTTGCGCACATGGACTCTCTCTTGGCTACAACTTTCTACATTACTCTCGCTCTCAGCGTATCTTACACTTTGGCTACAAGCTATATGAATTTTTCTCTTGATCTTGCTTAAATAATTGTGGATCTCTTTTAAGATTTCGCACATATGCAATTAACAACTTTCTTGGCATCTTTGACTGAATATTGTTTTGTGTGTATCTCAATGTTCAGATTTGGATATGTTCTTACTATATATGGCATCGCACAATTTCACTAGATGAGATCTTACTGCATTGAGTATGATTTTTTCATTTGACCCACAAGCAAGAGAAATATACTCTAACCTTGATAGTAATGTTTTAATTTCAAGAATATAGTTCTAATGAAAAAAAAAAAATCTAAATTCGTCTTTTTAAGATAACATTGACAAAGAATCTAGGGTGTGTGTTTCATCAGTATGAGTAATCACTAATGAAATTATGAATCCTTTGTATTACAATTAAAAATACTTAACACAGGCGAGTCTCAAATGGCGTAGTTTCATCGTTTAAATAACGAAGCATCATCTGTGTTATCCTTACATTCTGGATTTTGATTATGGTGCACTAGCACAGCTACAACATTTTTCCATTAATAGTCTTGGTGACCCTTTTATTGAGAGCAACTACAGAGTACACTCGAGGCAGTTTGAGGTTGGATTCTTGTTCTAGTTTTCCTGCCTTTGGGAACTGGAGAAACATGATTATTGGGGTTACATCATAAATTGTTGTACAGAAGGAAATCTACATGGTGTTTTAGTAGAGAGAGAGATTTTTCCAGATGGTGTTTTGTATGCATCATGAGGGACTCATAACTCAATTTTCAAAGCAGCAAGGATGTACATAATGTAATTAGAAAAGGAGGATACACTAATTTCTGATGAGATTGATTGTGTGGATCTCAGGAAGAGGCTGCTTAAAAACAAGGATAAGCTTGATATTGTCAATGTTAATATTGGTACTACGGTTAAGGGTGACGTAGATGATTTGGATATGGTGGTTCAGACTCTTGAAGAAATAGGCTTTATAAAATTATGATTTTATATCCATTGTGAAGGGGCTTTATTTGGCTTAATGATGTTCTTTGTGAAGCGAGCACCAAAGGTGAGTTTTATGAAGCCAATAGGAAGTGTGAGTGTGTTTGGGCATAAGTTTTTTTGGATTGCCCATGCCATGCGGTGTGAAAATAACAAGGATCGAGCACATAAATTCCCTTTCAAGGGATGTGGAGTATTTAGCTTCTAGGGATGCCACAATAATGGGAAGTCGTAATGGGCATGCTCCGATATTTGTTGCGATGCCAAATTTTATCATCCCACTCAATCTTTTGTTTGCGAAAGCACATTGAATGATTCAAAGATTCGGGAAATCAAAGAATCGGCACATCCTCCGCATAACCTAATATACTATTCAACGTATACTAAGTGATTCTTCCAATCCGCTACACTGCACTCGCCATGGCCTTTCATTTCTATTTCCTCATAATCATAATCGAAACCTAAATCATGGCCTTTCATTGGCCTTGTTTTGGGCTTCTATATACTTGTTCCTTGCTTTAATTGCTACATGGTGAATTCTCTGTTGAGATTTTTCTTTGCACAACTTAGATTGAACCACCCATTTTTTATCATCATAATTTATCAATTATGTGAAGATTCAAAATATTTGAGACGTCAAACACTCGATCTGAAATACCAACATGATTGAAACCTCTTCAAGCAGTAATCAACACATTGAAAGCTATTACTCACATCAACAACTTACATATTCCTTTATTGAACAAATAAATTCAAAAACATAAATATACCTACCTTCGAAAAAATCCCAAATCATACTTACAAGTTCATCTTATTTACATTCTAGATTTAACTTGGAAATCAAGAACTAGAGTTTGAAGTTGCGATTCAACTAACACCTTCAACCTCTCCTGGTATGCTATGCACTGTACTCTATTTAGAAATCCTGAACACAATCTTATTGGCAATTATTTGACTCATTTAATCTATTCTAGAACCTTCAATATGATTTCTCTGTCCTCGACGTGGTAAAATGAATGCTTATTTGCAAGGCATCCATGCCACGCATACCTCTGCTCTGGCATCCGTTATATTTGTACAGACTATGTAAAATTGCTAGGGGAAATACCAAATTTAATAATTTTGGAAGAAATAATGGTATAGACCATCCATTGTAACATTCTAGTCTTAGATGTAACACATTTTTTTTGTTTCCCGACATTGGTTCCAGGCTTAGGTGTCACTCATTTTGTTTTGTTGTGGGCATTGTAACACTACCATTACATATGAATTATGTTAACACTGCCACAAGATAGCGAAGCTAATATTATTTTTGGAGTAAACATTCGATACACTCAATGGTACACATCTGGCACAGGAAGGTTGTAAAACATTCCATTATGAATTTTAACACATAAATCTATGGTTTTGTCGAGCATAACATATCCATAGAATGTTCTACGTCTAGGTTTGTTTCATCTTTGTTCTACTACGATTGAAATTGTTCGAGTAGGTATACATGTAACGCATCACCATCGTCTACATTGTTGGAAATATCAATTAAGAAATGAGGTTGGTAAATGAATGTGCTTTTTAACTTCTCCAATATTGCAGCATTATAACGTAATGACTATTGCACCATCACTTCTTTGTTGAGTGCACCAGGGCCTAAAAGATGTTGCAAAAACTGCTCATCATGTTGTGCCACAACATTTAAATAAAGTTTTCATTTGTTGCATTGTTATCAGGATTGCATGGATTTACTGAAGTTTCATGAGCTACGATATCAACTTTTCTTGGTTTTTTGAATGTATCTAACATGGCCAACACAAGTCCTATACTTTTGGGTTTTCCAGAGATCTCTCACCAGTGCAGCTTAGAGAACCCTAGGGTGTTTTCTTAGAAATGGTAGCTCTCTTACATGATATTGTTGAATGATTGGTATTTTTGCTAGTTCTCTCAGAACACCGCCATCCTGAGCTTGAGCTTTGTAGTGAAACTTGTTTCTAGATTTAAGCATTGTTACATATTATCCTAATTTTTGTACTAATGCACCCACTCGAATGAATTGAAACTACTATGACTTCTATTGATCATGTTAGCCCCCTATTAAATTTTGACAAGCAAACAGGGGGTGAAACTGTCTCTGAACTTTCGAGGAATGTTTTCCCTCTGAATACACATCATCCTTGAAAGCCTCTTCAGGCCCTCTGCACTTTAATTATTTCCCTCTGTTGTTCTTAAGTCAATAAGCCGCATTGATTGTGAAAAATTGTGCCCCAAGAGGCCTTCATTTGCCCCTTGTGCTCCTTCAGATTTCTCCATTTCATCCCCTCTTCCTCTTTTTCATAACCTCCCTTTTTACCCCAAAATCCCTCCCTCTAATCCTTCTAAACCATCCCAAAATCCCCTTTAAACCATACTCACACCCTTGTTTGGTTTAAAAAACCCCTCATTCCCTTTATCGTTACTCTTTCCCAGCCCCAAATTGCATTTAAAAGGGCCGAAAACTCACATTTGAAAATATATAAGGCCTAGCACATTTCGGCCCTAGCCCCCTCAGTGTTTTTCTCCACGTAACCTGGGCACTAGGCCAAGCGCTAGCCCAGAGAGTGCTTATCGCAGGTAGATATCGGGTGCAGTATTATCCGTCGATCTGTACAGATCGGACGACCTACATTGATCAGCGTCGCGCCCGTGGCCCAACCCGTTTACCACTCCGATCGCCTGTTCACCGTCCGATCAACCTACAAATCAACGGTCAGCAGCTCACCCACCCTTGTGGTCCCCGCGCCCAAAAGCACTGTTCAAAAACCGGTGGTATCCATCGCAACGCCTTTGGAGGGCGGGCGGTATTTTCCATTTTGGAACGATTCCACTCATCGCATGACACATGGCTCCGTCACTATTTCAAAACTGCCCCCCCATCGCGCATTATCGTTCGACATTCGACCCGGCGCAATATTCATATCAACCATCCGATCTAGGGCTCTCCATCCAACGGTCATCGCACCCCGAAGATGCGCGGAAATTAACCCAAGGTACCCATACCCCTGGCTCGCCAATCTGTCACCCTTTCCACGTAGCTTATCGTATTTCGCCCGTCACTCTTCATATATCCGAAGGGTCAAAATTCAAAGGTTTTGCATTCAAATTTCCGCATTCCGCCAACCTGCACCAGAGCATTTCTCCGCCATTTCGCTGCATTTTTCCGCCATCACCATGCTGCGCTGTCATCCTCATTATCCCTATTGCATCCACCTTCCCGTGCATTTGTTTTCTTGACAATTTTGTGTATTTTGCAGGGTACGAGCGGCGGTAAACCACCATGTGTCGCAGTCTCAATTACAGTAGCAGAGAGCACCGAAAAGGACCATTTTTTAGAGGCTGAAATTATGGAGAAGGCTTGGGAAGTTGTTGTGATATGACTTCCATTAAAGGAACAGATCTAAACTCTGTCAAACTTCCCAGGGTCATTTAAAGCATAGATTTTGCGATCAGAAACATTAATATTGCAGACAGAGAGTATCAATGAAAGGCAGAGAGTTAAAGGCCCATAATTGAATATTTTCAAGCCTTAACCTAACCATTTGAAACCAGAGTACCAAATCGAAGACCCTGCAGATCACTCAGAAGGTTTATGCACAGAAAATGATACCCTCAAGGTTTTATTTCAGCAGAATTTTCTCTCCAGGAAAGGACAGACTGCCCATAAGGTTTTTATTTCTCTACCGTGTTCCTGAAGAAACTTCCACCCAGTGCATTTATTTCAGAAAGCAGGCCATAGAGTACATACAGCACTACAGAGTCATCAAGCAGTATGGGCATGCACGTTTCAGCCATCCTGTCTTTATGAAGAAAATTAAATGTTCATCATCGACTTCATTTACTAAGTTTTCTTTTTTCCCTATAAAACCCCCGAAGAACAGATTATTAAGGGTTCCAGATTTTATCAGAAAATCATATAGTAAGAGAATTTTTGTATGCATTTTGTAAAATCTCTTATATGAATGTACAGAGCCCGTTGGGTCTCAGTGAGGAGGAGTTCCGTCTTTAAAGAGGATTCTGGTCTTTGGTGTTTCACAGTTTGTAACTTTCTCTTATATGTGCTAATTCAATTGCTCATTTTATTTCATCCGCTTTCTTGTATCATGTTTCTGGAATGCGAGTGGCTCACTGATTTTTGGTATGGATTTATCCTAGTTGATACCCATGCTCGAATTAGTCAAGTGCTTTAAATATGGCTCAGGCATGATATACTGTTCCACTATTCATCTCAACCATATTTCTACTATATTAGTTTCTTTGGGAGGTTATTTTTAAAATGCTATTGTCATGTATGGATTCTTAAATTGGTAAGCCCATTACATGGTAATATTGTGTATCTGGATATCAGCTCAATGACAAATAGTATTCTCTCAACCTTTTATTCACAGCAAACACCTTCTGATAATTTATTCCTGTGACATATCTTTTGAATCAGCCCTCTTTACAGTAAGTTGTCTCTGAATTGTATGTTGATTTTATATTGGAGTTTTGCACCTTGCCTCTGCAGTTTTACTCTCCCTGTATCCGTTTTTTGAAGTTTTTGGTCCCATTCAAAATAATATTTCTTGTTTTCAGGAGATAGCATGAGAGCCTTTTATTGATAACTTCCTCTGTTATACCATATGCTCCTTGCTATATAAGATGTCCTAGGCACTGGTCTTTCACAACTCAAGGTTGTCTCTAGGAACGACAACAACTTCTATGAGCCTCTCTGAAAGTGATAGTTGATTTAAAAGCAATGATTGTTGGCATTCAATTCCTTCTCACATTCTTTTTCTCAAATTTAATAAGTTTTGACATGCCATTTTATGGACATATTATGCCAACAGATATGTAGGGATTGCAGGGATATATGCCAGGTTTTTTCCCTCATGTTCTAAGGTAAGGTGCTTTTTTAATTGATATATGTAACATGTTGGGTGTTTGAATTTTGTTTTGCAGCTTGAGAAGAACATTCGGCTCATTGCACTAGCAACAAGTTGGGTTAAACATGTAGATGATTGGTTCCCTCAAGTTTGTTGTGCTTACACTTCAGGTTTGTTGGTATTTCTTTTGTATTTAGTTGCTTTAAATAATTTGACATATACATGCAAACGCTTAACAAATTTAAGATCTGAAATTATTTCATTTATAACCCGTTGAACACATTTATAGGTTAGGAAAGCTACCTTTTGCGGGAAAATATATGTAGGTGGTGAGGCTAAGCATTTATTAGATATTGGAAACCTGTGAGACATTCTAATCTTTGTTGTAAAACATGGTAGAAAAATTGAAGAGACAAAAGGTACCATGTTTCCTTCGATTTGTTCAAATATCTTTGTTCCCTTTCATTATAATGTGGTGGTTGTGTGACGTGTTGAATTTTTCAGTTAATTTTTTATTAATAAATAATGTTTGGCTTGAATCATGTTGTGTTAGAGTTGATTATGGTTTGCAGAAAATTTTTGTTAGCAATGGGTATGTGAAGAAGGAAGTGCCCACGTGAAATCTTGTGTTATTGAATACAACAATAGTATGTCCTAAAAAGAGTTTCATTCCCATGATAGAATCCATGAGTATCTCCAAGTATGACGGTTATGCTCCTCATGGTTTACTCTAAACTCACTGGTATTTCTCGCCTTTTTATTTTAATCATTCATATTTTGTATCTTGTGCTTTGGGATTCTTCATTGGTTTTCACATAGACACATTGTATGAACCCATCACAACTTCACTAATTATAAATGATAATAGAAGCGGAGTATGGAATCTAACTCACTACTATTGTGCACCATAATCCCATGACTATTATTACCATCAATACCAATTCTAACTACTAACAAAGATAGGGATGGCATATTAGCTTATGTACCAGACCACCACTTAATGCTTGTTTTACCTTTTCAAATATTTTATGACAACTTTGATTGAGAGTATCTATTTAGCAAAAATTTTCCAACTCTGGCACCTCCTCAAGTGAGACAGCCCACAACCCCCTAGGGGCTTATTTAGAGTATCTATTCAACCAAATTTACCCTAGACTCTCACTTACACCAGAGACAATTAAGAGTATCTATTGAGCCAAATTTACCTTAAGACTCGCAACTACCTAAGTGAGAAATCCCACTAAGGGTCGATTAAGTAAGGGTGTCTATTCAACAAAAATTTCCCAGGGAATTTCACCTTACAAGGTGAGATATTATAGTAGGAGAAATTAAGAATATTTACTCAAATAAATTTTCCAAATACTCGCATCTACCCAGGTGAGCTAGCCCACTAGGGGTAGTCAAGAACATCTACTCAGCTAAAATTTACCAAGACTCGCATGTACCCATGGGACTCTGGTTGAGGAACAAAAACACCCTTCTTTCACCACCCATCCAAGCCCAGGTTGACAAGTCAGGGGATAATATGATAAAGTAACTAGAACCTTCCCATGGAACGTCCTGTTAGGGTGATTAAGACTATCTATTCAAAGAAATTTTCCCAAGAATTGCAGCTACCTAGTTGAAATAGCTCACTAGAGAGAAACATGTTTAGGGGAATTTGAACCTTGTTTGGGGACTATCAACACCCCTATTTTACCAACCAAACAAACCCCATTGAACTTGTCTTTGACTATGTATGTGTATGTGTTTTTATTTTCAACCCTTTTCTCTCTTTCTGCTTCTTGTGTGTGCTCTTGGCAAGGTTGACACAAGCTCAAACCCAGTGGAACCATCCATGCAAATGTTGTTCAATCCCTATAACCAATTAAAATTGTACTAGATTCATAGAACTAGGAGATATATCTTCTACATGTCTATCTTTTACGTGCACATATGGTCATCGATTCAATTTTTTTTTTGTTATCGCATTTACTACTACAATATAAAGTCAAATGTTGAAAGAGTCTCGCTATGGAAACTAGATCATTTGTGACCTAAGCAGCTCAACTTATTGTTTTTTTTAGTTTCCTAGACTATTTGTAGTGCCTAAAAGGATCAAGACAATAATGAGTAGTGTCGTTTCATTTCAAGGCTATACAAAACCCCTTGAAGACAGGGATTGAGTACGGGATTAAAATAGTTAATCACCTAGACAACTTAATTCACTAAGATGCTAAGTTTTTTTAAACTCCTACAAAATGCATGATGGTTTTTTGCATTAGGTAAATAGTATGTTGTCATTTTTTGTTTAAATTACCATGACAATAGTCATTAAATTTATGAAGGGGTTCAAAGTTGTGCCACTTTGTAATATTAGGTTTATAAATGCAAGCCATATTCTTGCAGAATATGTTCCCAAAAGTTTTTTCTAAACTATTGAAAAATAGAGGCAGCATTATCAATGGGTAATAAATAATAATTTTGCAAGCCCCTCAAAGCATTTTTTAAGGTTTAGTCCCATTTTCCTTCGCCAGACATTGTTTTAGTCAAGGCTAAACATCTTCATAAAATTATAAATTGTCTCGGGATAAAAGGGTTCTTTTAGTGGTTAGCATAATCGTAAACTGTAGATTTATCACTCAAAATATTTACAGATGATAGGGCATCTTCTCTACCTATGGAAGAGAAGCTCTTCATTAAATATAGAAGTATTCTTCTGGGCCTATAATATGCTAGAGCTTTAAATATAGTAATATATTTACACAAGGGACACTCAAGAATGGGTAGTGTAGCAAGTGTGCCCCAAAATTCATAGAAATAACTTCCTCTTGTTAATTTTTTCTTTGACATGTACATTATTCTGTAGTTGGCTAACACTACCTATTCCATATTGGTGTAGAATACAATATTCATAGAACAAATATACTTTTAGTAGTCTTGATTTATTCATTAGAGCATATGCATATTTTACACATAATAGTTAACTTAGTTCATATAGATTACAATCTCAAACATGTTCTAATATTTCTTATAGAATGGAATAAATGTATTCTACTTGTATGTTTGGTACTTCCAAACACTTCATTTAGACCTCCACCCGATTTTCATAATTTCCATAACCGTTAGGTAGGGACTTGCAACTTCAATGTTATTTTTCTTGTTTAGTAAAAGATTTTCCAAGACTTTACAAAGTTTTATAACTTCTCGAAAGTTGTATAATTTAAAATTTATAAAGTTTCAAGGTTTATTTTTTTTAAGTCTAGTTCTTTAAAGGGTGCTAGCTCAATGGAAGAGCACCTGCTTTACAAGCAGGAGGTTGGTGGTTCGATTTCATTGTGCCCTGATATTCATATGGAATGGTGACAAAGGCTCTTTCCACCCTCACCAATGAGCTTATGGTGACATTTTTTTACCTCTGCCAATGAGCTCATGGTGACATTTTTTTACCCTCGCCAAATATGAAATGGTGAGGGTCAATGAACGTCACCATATATATGCACCAATAGTGACGGTCATGAAAGGTCCATCACAAAAAAACATTGTTGTTCATATGAAATGGTGACAATCACTATCCGTCATTATAATCAATATTTGTGACAGACCTTGAATGTCACCACAACACATACTTTCGGCGACGCCACATTTGGTGATGTTCAGTTTTTTGGTGACGGAGGCTATTTTCCGTCACCATTTCTCATATGAAATGGTGATGGTCACTATCTGTCATTATAAATCATTATTGGTGACGAACCTTGAATTTTACCACAACACCTTATATTTTCGGCGACGCCACCTTTGGTGATGTTCAACTTTTGGTGATGAAGGCTCTTTTGACTGTCACCAATGAGCTTACGGTGACAATTTTCGCCCCTCACCAATGTCCCTTTTTCTTGTAGTGGATAAGCCATAAATACAACTAAAAAAAGTAGTTTTTAATTTTATTTTCCCTCAAAAATATTTACATGTAGCTCTTTTTAAATTTAAAGGATTTTGATTGGTTTACATATTATGTACATTAAATTTCAAGGTTACTTTTAGGCTGAAATTTCCTCTAATGGGTAACCACTTGACCCATTGTGTTTGCTTATCAGATACAAAGCAACGAAGATATCCTTCCAAACATTTGTTCACTATCTCAATTTTCCCATCAGATTGAGGATGATAAGATGAGCTATGAGCTAAATGAGTAAACCGACAAAAAAATAATTCCATCCAAAACAGTGAAAATGGGATCTTTATCGCTTACAATAATATTTGGGTTTCCATGTAACTTTTTAATTGTTTCCATAAATGCAGTAGCAATTGTAATGGATTTAAATGGATGAGATAATGAACAAAATTGTGCATACTTGGTAAGTCTATCAACTACCACAATGATGACACTCTTTCCTTCGGACTTGGGTAAACCTATGATAAAATCCATTGACACCTCCTCCCAACATTGACTTGGAATGGATAAAGGTTCTAACATACCTAAGGCCATCCCAAAAAAATTCCTTATTAACCCTGTGGTAAGTTTTAGAAATCCTGAGTGCCATCCTAAGGGAGAGGTGTGCAATTCCAAAATAATATTTTGTTTGAGTTGGGTATTATGACAAAGATATAAGCGATCTTTGTACCATAATGAATCATTTTTCCTTCTAAATGTATCTGATGTATTGGTATCTTGCTGCAACTTTTGAATGAGTTTCCACACTTGTTTGTCATTCTTACATTCATCCCTTGCTTTGGTTATCCAATATGGTTGGATAATATAAATGGCACAAAGAAATGCTTCCACACTCTCATCCTTTCTTGAGATTGCATCTACAACAAAATTTTTCTTCCCTTTTTTGTAGATGATTTCGAATTCATAACCCAACAGTTTTGTGACCCATTTTTGTTGCTCTTTTGAAGATAATCTTTGTTCCAAAAAGTATTTAATACTATCATGATTTGTTTTTACCTTGAATTGTCTTCCCATTAGGTAAGTTCGCCATTGCTTTAGTGCATGTAGTATTGCCAACATTTCCTTCTCATATATAGGTTTGTGTAAATAATTTCCTTTGATTGGAAGAATTTCAAAAGTAATGGGTCTTCCTTCTTGCAATGGAACAACACCAATTCCATTTTTTGAGGCATCACATTCCACAATAAATTTTTGTGAAGTCTGGCGTAGCTAAGACTAGTAAGATGTTAAAAGGTCTTAGTTTCTTCTGGAGTCCAATAAAATTCATCTATCTTCAGTAATTTTGTTTGTAATATTGCCAATTAGCTTTCAGCTAGTTGGAATATTATATGTTGCTTCTATTTTCAGTCTAGAGGAATAAGTGGGATAGGGATACCATTAAATCTCTTTAGTAGGAATAAATCACTTCTAGTATGGATGTGCATCAGTTTATATAGTCAAAATAAATCCACCTTTGGTGTGAAAGGGGGCAATGCACGTAGACTAGATCAAGGTTGACCAAATCAACAGTGCTGCCAAAGAAGAGAGTGGAGCTAGTGGGGACAGCGCAGTTTCGGAGGAGGAATATTTTCATGGAAGTAACCTCATAAATGAGTGGGGCCAAGGGTGAGGAAGCTCACCAAGAATATAAGGGAAGGGATGGAAGCCATGAGAGGCATTCAAAATATTTTTTATGTTTGAGTCTTATGACTTATTGCATGCTTCAGTTGTTTAGCTGGGTTTGTTGTATTATTTAGTACAAGGGCATTTCCATGTGGTAATTCCCTACTCTATCTTGGAGGACTTGAGAAAGAAATATAAGAGGAGTATTATGGGCTTCATTTACACCATCCGACATTGGGCCAAGTAGTCACTTACAACCACAGTGCAGTCTCCTTGAGGAACTGCATTATTTTTCATGGTGTTGCAGTGGAGGGGTGTAAAACCCTATTTATGAGCTAGATTCCTAGTGAAAGGAGCAGCCTTTCACCCGGAAAGCTAGGGAGGGGAAGTTACAGCCATATCTTTGTCATTTCAGCCATTTTTCAGAAGAGCTTCAATGATACAGCATGATTCTTCCATAGAGTTGTAGTCTTCACTTTTTGCATATTGTGTATTTCAAGAAACCCTTACCCGGTTAGCTTGGGATTGTGTCTGAGAGACTAGTTCTCCATTTTCCACTCATTTTGAGTAATATATCAGCATATCCATTCATCTTTATTTTTCTGTAGCAGTAACCCTCACTGGGACTGCATTGTCATGTATTCTGGCATTTCTGTGTTGCAGCATCCCTTGGGATTCTAGTATTTTTGGGCTTTGGAGGTTTGTTTGCCCAGTTTGAGTGATTTCTTCCTCAACACATTGTATATTTTGCTACTCTAATACATAATCTAATGGATCTATGATTTGATCATATGTTTTCCATGATTATTTGCTGTACATTTTAGTTTATTTTTCAATATTGTTGTCTTTCCTAATTTGGAATATTACAGTGGTATCAGATCTCTAATCTTGGCTCAGCTTATGGGGCAATACATCTATAGCCATGGAGGAGAAAGAGATCCCATAACTTCTTCTCCAGACCATACAGGACATTGCAAAAGATATCAAGGAGATGAGATTTGAAAGACAGAAGGAATCCCCTAATAAAGGGTTTCACCATGGAGAAATCTCCATCACTTCACATTTGTGGTGGGAGAAAATAGTAGCATAGCCTTCTTCACAATTCTCCACTATGCCCACATTCCTATCATTGGAAGGTGAGGAAGGAGGGCCTTGAGGGAATAAACCCTTGGTGACTATTTTGTGGAATATAAATCTCAATCCCAGAGGTTCAAGGAGCATTTGAAATTTTAAGAGTTCTGTCGAATCAAGGATGGTAGGAGATCCTTAAATCACCACAAAAAGGGAGGGTACATGCAGAACCAAGATCTACGGTCCATTTTTGGCAGGTTATTTTTTCCCTCTTATGATGGATCACCCAATTGCACAACTAAGGCTTGGGTAGAGAAGTTGGATACTTATTTCCAACCCAACAGAGTTTAGAATTGGATCCTATCAAAATAGCGGCGCTACATCTAGAAGGTGAGGCACATGAGTGGTGGTTTCATGGGTTATCTACACTTGGGCATGCTAGTATCACTTCATATTCAGACTTCACATGGAGTTTGCTGGAGAGATTTGATCCTAGGGATCTGGAAGCACATTTTTTTGGGCTAACCAAGCTCAAGCAAATAGGATATTTAGAAACTCATATCTCTTAGTTTCTAAAGCTTTCAGTCATGGTATCTAACCTCACTATGACCCGGAGAGTATGCATGTTCATTGATGGGATGGTTGAACCATTGCATGGGTTGGTGAAATCTACTAGACCAACTACGCTCCAAGAAGCTATGGAGAGGGCTAGGGACCTACAGCATGCTTTACCCGAGGCAAAGGCCCCTTTTTAGCAAAAGATCTCCTCTCACACAAAGGAGAATCAGGAGAAGAAATCTCTTGATAATGGTCGGAGAGATCTAAGGAAGAAAAAACTTTGTTTCACTTGTCGGGAGCCATGGCTACAAAACCACCAATGTGTTGCAGGGAAGGAACATTGCATTGAGATATTTTATGATGAGGAGAAGGAGACTAGCATTGTAGCAGCAGAAGGAGGTGCACCACCCACTGGGAATGTAGTGCGGGCACTTTCTCCAATGGGAGGAATTCTTGCAGCCTTGAGGAGAGTTTCCAAGTATCTAACTTTAAGGGTTAGAGGCACTATTCTGGGGAAAAGAGTATCAGTATTGGTAGACAATTGAGCTACCCATAACTTTATTGACACACAATTGGTACAAATGAGGGGCATTCACATAATAGATTTTGAGGGCTTCTTAGTTCTGGCTTTGGGAGCTAGAACCATGCAGTGTGCCAAATATGTTCCGGCATTAACCATCACTATGGGAACCTACACACTGACAGACCACTTCTTTGTGGTTGATATTCCAGACACCAATATGATATTGGGTGTCCAATGGTTAATCACCTTAGGGAAGGTTACCACAGACTGGGAAACATTAGAGATGGAATGGACAGAAAAGGGGAGTGGTAAACATCAAAAAATCAAAGGCATACACACCTATCCACCCCAGATTGTCTCAGCACACAGGATGGAAGCTGATTTGTGCAGAGGGGACATAGAGTGGGCAGTAGAACTATGTTTTTCAGAAGCAGGGAGAAAGGATTCACCAGTACATCCAGATGTGTAATCTATTTTGGACCGATACTCCATAGTATTTGGAGATATCCCACCTGGGAGACCTCCTGACCGAGGGTTTGAGCACACTATTGAGTTGGAGCAGGGGATCCAAGCAGTGATCACCACACCCTTTAGGCATCCCAAAGCCTATAGATATGAGATTGAAAAGGCCATTTATGAGCTTTTTGCCTTGGGACACATTCGGCCTAGCACCAATCCTTTTTCCTCTTCAGTGGTCTTGGTGAAGAAGAAGGATGGCACATTGAGGATGGGCATTGATTATAGAGCCTTGAATAAAAATACCATGAAGAATAGATACCCAATTCCCAGGATCGATGAGTTGATGGATGAACTAAGAGGGTCCAAGTATTTTTCCAATATTTATTTGAGATCGGGGTATCATCAAATCAAAGTGAGGGATCAAGACATCCCCAAGAGAGAATTCTGATGTCACTATGGACATTTTGAGTTCTTGGTAATTCCTTTTGGGCTAACCAATGCTTCGGAAACATTCCAGTCTTGCATGAACCACATTTTTTGTCGTCACTTGAGGAATTTTGTTTGGTTTTTTTATGACATTCTCATTTACAGCCGCACATGGGAGGATCATTTACATCATGTTGTGGTAGTATTGCGTATTCTTAAAGAGATGCAGTTCTATGCTAAACTCTCTAAGTGTGAGTTTGGGCTCACAGAGATGCTTTATCTGAGCCACATCATTGGAGTGGATGGGGTGAGAGTTCATGAAGAGAAGATCCATGCTATCAAAGATTGACCTGAGCCAAAGAATGTCATAGAAATTCAGGGGGTTGTAGGCATCTGTACCTATTACCGGAAGTTTGTAAAATGGTTCTCTCAAATAGCAGCACCACTTACAGATCTAACTAATAAGGGAGCTTTTAGTTGGATAGCCACAGTGCAAAGATATTTTGATAAGCTCAAGGAGGTGATTATTAGCTGCCCAGTATTGGTTCTGCCTGATTTTAACCAACCCTTTGTGTTGGAATGTGATGCTTCGGGAGAAGGAATTAGAGAAGTATTGATGCAAGGGGGACACCCAATAGCTTTTGAGAGTCAGAATTTGCTGCCACATGAGAGGCTATACCCCATATATGACAAGGAGATGCTGGCTAAAATGCATGCTCTAGCCAAGTTCTGGAAATATTTGGTGGGTAATAGATTCCGAGTGAAGACTGATCATAATAGTCTTTGATTCTTTCTTGAGCAGAAGCAACTTCAGGAGAGGCAGCAGAAATGGGTGAGTAAGATCCAAGCATATGACTTTGACATATAATATGTCAAATGGAAGAGTAATGTAGTGGCATATGCTCTATCTCGGAGGCTAGCAACGCTGTCCTTGATGAGCATGGATACCAATTGGAAGGCTCAGTTGCTAGTGGAATACTCCAAAGACCACTTTGCATGTGAGATCCTAGATGGATTTGTGACCAGTGAGAGGTATAGAGTGATGGATGAGGTCATCTATTACCAAGATAGGGTCTTCTTGGCTAGATATTCTAAGCTCAAGAAGAATATTTTGTGGGCATCACATGATTCACCACTAGCGGGGCATCAAGGATTCACCAAGACATACCGAGATATTCGGAAGAGATTCTCATGGAAGGGTCTCAAGGAGGATTTTATCTAACACATCAAGGAGTGCATAGTTTGCCAGCAAAACAAAGGAGAGAACAACCATCGAGCAGGAGTATTGTAGCCACTTCCTATTCTGGATGGAAAATGGGAAATTATTTCCATGGACTTCATCACCAGTCTACCTACAGTTCAGCATAAGGATTGTATCTTTGTAGGTGTTTATCGACTAACAAAGTATTCACATTTCTCTGATATTTCTGCACGATATACTGCTTCACAGGTAGTCAAGCTCTTCTTTAGGGATGCGTTTAGACTTCATGGTATTCCAAATACCATAGTCAGTGATCGGGATAACCGCTTCATGGGTGGCTTTTGGCAAGATATTTTTCGGTTAGTGGGTACTGAGTTGACACCAAGTACCATCTATCTCCCATAAACCGATGGACAGACTGAAATATTGAACAAGTGGTTGGAAGGCTACTTGCGAAACTATGTTTCGGGGCAGCAAAGAGCATGGCTGCATTGGCTCCATTTGGGGGAGTATTGCTACAACACAACCTTTCATATTTCCATTGGCATGACCCCATTTCGAGCCCTTTATGGGTATGATGCACTATAATTTGTTGATGTGATATTTGGAGCAAGTAAATCTCCTAGATCAAAGGAGTGGATTCAAGAGAATCAATATATACTCTGGGCCCTCAAGGACAGCATTGCTACAACACAAAACCAACAGAAGATATATGCAGACCGTGGTCGGATAGAGAGGCAGTTTGAGGTGGATGATTTTTTCTATCTTCGTCTTGAGCCATATAGACAATCTACACTTAAGGAGAAAGAAGCTGAGAAGTTTAAAACTCGGTTCTATGGGCCATACAAGGTGATCCCTCGTGTTGGGGAAGTAGCATATGAGCTAGAGCTTCCTATTGGGAGCAAGATCCATAAACAAAATTCATGTCTCATGCCTCAAGAAGGCCATTGGAAAACATGTGGTTGCCACTATGGATCTCCCACATATTGATGATGAGGGCCATCTAGTTTTACAACCAGAGGATATTTTGGATAATTGAGAGAGGTAGCTAAGGAGAAGGGTGATCAAAGAATATATGATTCGATGGAGGAATATTCTTGATGAGGATGCCACTTGGGAAGGAGGTCATATTTTGCAGCATCCTTCTTTACTATTTCTTGAGGACAAGCAATGTTTGGGAGGGGAGGACTGTAATATTCCTATTGGTCGTCTTAATTGTCGGATTAAACCTCTCAATATTAATTATCAATTTGGGAGTCGTAAACACAAGTTGTACTGTGTATTGGCTCAGCTTATTGATCAAAGTATATGAGTTTCCTTATTAATGATAAACTAGGTGCTGAAATGAAACACACATTTGCTGGCAAACAAGAAATCCTGAAAAGGAAACCTACTTAACCAATTTCGTTCAGTGCAAACTCCATAATGCAATTAAACTACAAATCAATCCTCAATCATGTAACATTCTTGCACTTGCATTCTACTTTTAAATCTCCTATGATAACTTGAAAAACTAATCTATTAACTCCTCTCACTATCTTGAAAATATCACTTGAAAACTAAATTTGAGATTAGTAAAATACACACACGTTATTCTAATGACAACTCAAACATTAAACTAACTCAAAATACTCTTCATAATAAATTCAAGGTTCACACTTAACCAAAGAAAGTTCTAATTATTGCTGGAGGAAAAACTACTTTACTCTATGTCAAATAACATTTAAAAATCTTGTTGAAAATCATATTGCAAGTAACCTATCAAAAATATTCTATATATATGAAAGGAACTAATTCAAAAACATCCCTACTTCAAAATCAAATCATGTAACGCAATAATAAAAACTAAATCACGTTGCATTCCAATTGATCTACCTGCACAATCAAATCCATATTCAAACTTTCTCTTACAAAGGAATTATTACACTATGAAAACAAGAATTATTCTAACTAAAAATAAATCTAATTATTAAACTAAGTGATGTATAAACAAATTGAATGCACATTAAATCCTACAAACATTCAAACAAATCAAATCAAATCTTACAGACATTTAAAAACATTATATTATGCAAACTTGGAATTATTATTCGGATTCAAAGCATCTAAAATATGTTCTAACTCAGAAGTCATTATAATAAACACTCGCGCATTCCACTCATGATCACTATTGTCTTATTTTTAACAAATTCGTTTATCAGTGAAAACTCACTTAACAATTATAAAACCAGATTCTATTCGAGCTTACGGAAGTGAAAGATTTAAGTGCAGAATGAAATGATGATTCTGAAATCAATCTCGCAACCTTCAAACGAAAATTACATTTAGAATTTCAAATCTATGATATCTATGATTCTATTCAGCTACAGGGCTTGTATCTAGTGGTGGTGGGCCCTTACCACTCCTGGAGCAAGCATAGATTAACCCAATCTACCTCAAGAAATCATGGCAAACCATAATACAAAAAAAAAACGTTGGAGAAAATTATAAATTAGAATTCAAAATTCAAATGGAAATACAACATCAGCCGCTACTCCTATTACAATCCATTCGCTCTGCAAATTCAATGCTATGGTTCTACATCTGAACAATTCAATTGGAGTGATTCGAAATTGCATCTGACAAATTCCCCTCCCTTCTACATCTGGGAAAATCGAGTTTGTGTTCTGTCCAATTGAAGGACGGACTACCTATCCATCTAATTGATCGACTCTTCCCATGCCTGAGAAATTCCTCTATATCTGAGAAAATTAATTGCGCCCTCTGTCCAATTGATGGATTAACAAATTCTATGTAATTGACCGACTCCTCATTACCTCCCAGAAAATTCCTCACACCTCATATTTGAAATTTTTTTTGAATTTAATTTAGAATGTGTGAGGCTTATGTCCTTCCACAACAGATTTGATTTAACAAACTTTGTAAAAAAAGAAGCCCCAGTTCAAAATAGCTGCAATTTGATTCAAAAAGGCATTACTTTTGGAAATTTTTCCAACTGATTCGTACTTTAACGATGAAATAAAAGTAACTTGAGGCTATCCAACCAAGTCTTGTTCAAATATGTTCTTCGTTCCAGACTTTCTTTGATTTGGCTTGAAGCGATCCAGGACCACCATCCTTCAAATATGTCGCTTGAAAGTTTGGGGTTTTAACTTTCTTTGGCTTGATACCATTGTCGTTAAAAGTGAAATGTGCAGTAGCATCAACTGTAAAAATCCCATGATTGGCGCAACGACAAAATATTCCCCGTAATATTTTTTGCTTCCCTTCTCTATGCTGAATCTACGTAGCTACCTTTGTTGGCATGATGCAAGAGCTACGTGGCCCTTCTTTGTTAGTTGTCCAAAACTACTAGTGATCAGGAGCTAACTAGTCAGAGCTTGAGTCAACGATGCATTTGCCTTTCCTCATCGATGGAGTCAATATTATGATCTGATTGGGTTTTTAACCCCATTCAACATCACTTACACAATCTTAATCAAAATCATCAAACTCCCACATGTTGTCATAATCATCATCTAACATGTTGCAACTGGAATCAGAATAATAATCATCATATGAGTTGTAACTGTCATCATAATATTCGTTCACCACCGGGCCCTTGAGAGTCTTTAGTTTATGACATTTCTTGACCAGGACCAGGGATTCATCCATAGAGACATTCCAACAGCCTCGGATATCCAGGTGTTCCAACTCCTTGCACTTGCTTAGAATAGCTTCCATGCCTACATTCGTAAGAATTCCATAAGCCAATTCAAAATTCTTCAAGTGAGACATATGTTCAGCAATAGCAAAGGCCTCGTCATCCGTTGGAGATTGACCGAGAGTGCCCTGTGGGTCCACATTCCTACTCAAATGTGTGAGGGCCTTGCAGTGTTTTCCTAGAGCCTCTAGTGAAGAGGAAGTCATCTTCTTACAATAGCTGATATCCAGGTGGGTTATGGTATGCATAGCATCGACTCTGAACCTGAAATCTGGTTGTGTTATGAAGGTCTTTATAAGTTCAAAATCAAAGACACTTTGTAGTAGCTCCATATAATCAGAAACAGGGTCAACAACTTCTATAGTAAAAATGCCAAGCTAAACTATGGAACACGTAGAGTTAATATGTATGTTGCCGCTCTAAGTAATTCTTGCAAAATGGCCACGCATCCAACCATACAAACCATATATAGATGCAGGACTTGTCTCAAGGCAAGGATTCTGATTGCTTGTAGAAAAACAAGGACTCGTGGAACTTGCATACATGCTGCTACTATGGAAAGTTTTTCCATTATGAAAGTGACTATTCATATGTTCTGTGGATGAGCAAGACCCTAATTGATCCAATACATTTACGTTCATAAATGGTTTTTAGTGGAATATTCCCCTGACGATAACTCCTTCACGAAGTCGAATTTCGCCAAACGGTTTCTGGGTTATAGGAAACATGGTGCTCTGAACAAAACCCACATCTCAGGATTTAGATATTCTGCTTCATTTGGTCACAAATTTGATATTTTCACCTACAGAAATTCAACTACCCAGCTGTTGCTTTTATGCATTTGGTGAATTTGTACTCAAATGCATTCCTACACCAAACCTTCCTGCAACCAAGAAGAAATTTATTAAAAACACTCATCAAATTAAGTAAAAACAAGAATTTATAAATTAATAGCTATTGTTTCTAAATTCCTCTAATTAACAACATAATGGATTAATAATGATTAAAAACACTAGGTACAATTATGTATTTATTTGATAAAAATTGTAAAAATTTGGACAAAGATGCAGCTCAAAAATTCCCAATTAGCTTTCAGCTAGTTGGAATATTATATGTTGCTTCTATTTTCAGTCTAGAGGAATAAGTGGGGTAGGAAGACCCTTAAATCTCTTTAGTAGGAATAAATCACTTCCAGTATGGATGTGGATCAGTTTATATAGTCAAAATAAATCCACCTTGGGTGTGAAAGGGGGAAATGCATGTAGACTAGATCAAGGTTGACCAAATCAACAACGTTGTCAAAGAAGAGAGTGGAGCTAGTGGGGACAGCACAGTTTTGGAGGAGTTGTCTTTGCATGGAAGTAAACTCATAAATGAGTGGGGCCAAGGGTGAGGAAGCTCACCAAGAATATAAGGGAAGGGATGGGAGCCATGAGAGGCATTCAAAATATTGTTTATGTTTGAGTCTTATGACTTATTGCATGCTTCAGTTGTTTAGTTGGGTTTGTTGTACTATTTAGTACAAGGGCATTTCCATGCGGGAATTAACCACTCTATCTTGGAGGACTTGAGAAGGAAATATAAGAGGAGTATTTTGGGCTTCATTTCCACCATCCGGAATTGGGCCAAGTAGTCACCTACAGCCACAGTGTAGTCTCCTTTAGGAACGACATTATTTTTCATGGTGTTGCAGTGGAGGGGTGTAAAACCCTGTTTATGAGCTAGTTTCCTAGTGAAAGGAGTAGCCTTTCACCCGAAAAGCTAGGGAGGAGAAGTTAAAGCCATATCTTTGTCATTTCAACCATTTTGCAGCAAAGTTTCAGTGATACAGTGTGATTCTTTCATAGAGTTGCAGTCTTCACTTTTTGCATCTTGTGTATTTCAAGAAACCCTTGCCGGGTTATCTTGGGATTGTGTTTGAGAGACTAGTACTCCATTTTCCGCTCCTTTTGAGTAATATATCAGCAGATCCATTCATATTTATTTTTCTGTAGCAGTAACCCTCACTAGGACTGCGTTGTCATGTATTATGGCATTTCTATGTTGTAGCTACTAGCATCCCTTGGGATTCTAGTATTTCTGGGCTTTGGAGGCTTGTTTGCCTAGTTTGAGTGATTTCTTCCTCATCACATTATATATTTTGCTGCTCTAATACATAATCTAATGGATCTATGATTTTCTCATATGTTTTGCATCATTATTTGTTGTACATTTTAGTTTAGTGTTCAATATTACTGTCTTTCCTAATTTGGAATATTACATTGTTAGAGGTGATGTTTTTCTCCCATAATTCTTAACAAACTTGTGATAATACCCTATCAACTCAATAAATCGTCACAAGTGCTTTATGGTTGTGGGGATTTTCCACTCCTTAATGCCTTTAATTTTTTTAGGGTCAACCTTAAGATCCTCATGAGATACAATATGATCTAGATATTCCACCTCCTATACTCCAAAGAAAATGGTTGGAGGTTTTTGTATATAATTGTTTCTCCTCCAATAGTTTGAGTACCCTATAAAAATGTTGAACATTATCCTCCCAAGACTTGTTGTAGATTAGTATATCATCAAAAAATACTAACACAAATTTTCTAAGGTGTTGAGAATGCAACAAGATGATGAGCTTAGTGGAAAGAAGTTGCCTTCACTAAGTGGGCCCATAGGCTATTTTTGGCGCAAAGTCTATTTTTAGACTATGTCTATTTTTAGACATATGGATCATGTTCTATGAGTTGCAGGATGCTATTTGTGGATGGTTGGTCAAGTCAGAAAAATAGATGGACTTCTATTTTTAGACATACTGGGCGGAATCTATTTTTAGATTGCCAGTCTAAAAATAGATATGTCGAATATTATTAGCTCTTAATAATATTTGGACTCTAAATATTATCTTATCCTCTTGGAGCACTTCAGTTAAGTGCACAGATGTGGCACATGCAGCTGACAGAAGGAATTACGCTATTCCTGAGGGTTAAGTGGAGCTATTGCATGGAGACTTCAATTAGAACTCATGTGACAGAGTTTGGTGGAGTTGATTGAGGAAGTTAGTGGAGTTGTATTCAGTTTAACTCAGTTAAACATAGTTGAGCTAGTTGTATCTAGTCTAACCGATTGATACACTAGTGAGAGTGGTGTGAATTAATTATTAATTAATTCACTAATTATTAACTCATAAATCAACTAAAGAATACATTAGTTAACTTCAGTTCATGGACAGTTTCAGTGGAGACCAGTGGAGAGGTAGGTGAAAGAGCAAGTGTGACTATCAGTTGTGACTATACTGGTGCTTGAGTTTGCACCACACATTGATGGAGATGCCAATGAGGATTGCGCAGAGCATACCAGGTGGATTTGAACTCAGTCAGGGCCAATATTCATCAGGGATTGCGCAGTAGAGGCAGGCTAACAGGTGGAGAAGATTGGAGAATGTGTTTTGCTAGATATGAGCTTGTGTAGTGTGTAGAAATTGGAGATTGTACTGAGAGCTTGTGAGAAGCTTTGTACAATGATTGTTACATGATCTCTATTATATAATATACAGATAGTTGGGGGTTTTCAGCTTTAAGCTTTCCCATAAATACTGTGTTTATATGTGTGATTGTTTATGGTTTTAATGTGCGCGTGCGATTGTTTATATTTCCGCAATTAATGATCAATGGTAGAAGAGATTATGTATTATGCATGAAGCTCAAATAGTGTGTGATCAGGATAATCTCGGTGAATAATATAATATTTATTCAAAATTTCTACATGGTATCAGAGGGATATTGATCATTGGAGCAATTGCAAAACATTGAAGCGGTTGAGTTTTGTGCTGGTGGAATTCAAATTTGCAGCAGTGTTTTCTTGGTGTTGAAGTTGAGATGTCTTTCAACGGATTGCGATTGGAGTATGCCCTTGAGGGCAGCTCGAATTATATTGCATGGAAGGACAGGATGGAGGCGGTGCTGGATGACAATGGGTTGAAGGAGTTCATAGATGCAGAAATTCCAAAGCCTACTTCTAGTGATGTTTCCATACTTGACGCATGTCAAAAGAAGACAACAAAGTGTCAAAGGATTCTGTTGGAAGGTGTGAAGGATCACATAGTATCCACCCTTCATGGTAAGGCTTCTCCATTCTTGATGTGGAAAGCTTTGACAGATTTATTCCAAAGCCAGAGCGACCAGAGGAAGTTGGCGCTCAAGGATAAACTCAGAAACATAAAGATGGAGAAAGGCGACAGTATGCCCAAGTACCTCACGAAGTTCGTCCAATGCAGGGATGAGCTGGGAAGTGTGGGGGTGACTGTTGATGATGAGGACTTGGTGAGCTTGGCTCTCCTTGGGCTTCCGAAGAGTTGGCATTCCTATCAGGACTCTATCAATGGTCGGGAGAAATTGCCAAGATGGGAGCGACTTTGGTCGGATCTTGTGCAAGAGGAGATAAGGCGGAGTACCAGGGACGGATCTTCATCAAAGAACTCTGATGAAGAAAATTGCGCTTTGGCTGCCAAAGCAAAGAAGGGGAAGAACAAGAAAGCTTCTCATTCCGGTGCGAAAGGCAAGAAGCAGGACATGTCCAAGGTGAAGTGCTTTCACTGTCACCAACACGGACATTACGCCACTAATTGTCCACAGAAGAAGAAAAATAAGCAGGCTACTGGATCTGCAGCTGGAGAGGCCTTAGCCTCGCAGTTTGAGCTGGATTTTTCGTTGATCGCATGCTTGGTCTCAAGTGTGATGGGTTCAGTGTGGTTTCTTGACAGTGGTGCATCTTTTCACATGACAAGAGATCGAGATTTGTTTACTGATCTGGATGAGAAAGATCTTGGAGTGCACATCGAGATGGGCGATGATGGTAGATACAGTGCGACCGGTATCGGTACCATTTCCTTTGAGAGGGAGTGTGGTAAACCCTTCGTATTGAAGGAAGTGATGCATGTTCCAGGATTGAAGAAGAATATTATCTTTGTGGCGATGTTAGAAGACAAGGGATATGATGTTGTCTTTAGCGATGGAAAGGCTTTCCTGCGCAGTAAGGCAACTGGTGAGAACCGGAGGATAGGGGTTTGAGTTAAGAACCTTTATCAATTGCAGGTATATGGCTGTGTAGCAATGGTAGGCAAGGCAGAAGGAGTGGTGAGCCGGGATGATGGCGAGTTGTGGCACCGGAGATTGGGCCACCTTCACCATGGAGCTTTGAAGATATTGCAGCAGATTTCTACTGGGCTTCCTAAGGGTACTCTTGCGCAATCAGATCAGTGCAAGGGATGTACCTTGGGAAAATTTGTGAAAGCCACCTTTCATGAGAATGATAGTCGCGCCACGATGATCCTTGAGAGAATTCACACAGACGTGTGTGGACCTTTCTCAGTAGCTTTGACAGCAAAGCACAGGTATTATGTGATCTTTGTTGATGACTTTTCTCGTAAGTGTTGGATCTTCTTCATGCAGAAGAAGAGCGAGACATACTCAAACTTCTGTGAGTTCAAGGCACTGGTTGAGAAAGAATCAGGGAAGAAGGTGAAGGCTCTTAGGAGCGACAATGGTGCTGAATTCATCTCTGGTGAATTCAAGGAATTTTGCAGCGCAAAAGGAATTCGAAGAGAGCTCATTGCACCTCATAACCCACAGCAGAACGGGGTTGCTGAGCGGAAGAATAGAACGATCGTGGGTGTTGCACGGGCGATGTTGCATGATCAGGGCCTTTCCATACACTTGTGGGCTGAGGCATGCAATACTGCAGTATATGTGCAGAACCATTGTCCTCACAAGATACTTGGCATGAGTACACCCAAGGAGGCATTTTCTATTAAGAAGCCTGATATTTCTCATTTGAGGATTTTTGGTTCACCTGTTTACATTCATGTGACGAAGGATGCCAGGAAGAAGCTGGAGCCAACCGCAGAGGTTGGGATATTTGTGGGGTACACTGATACGCCCCACAACTATCATGTGTATTTTCCAGATAGTCGCAAGACTGTTGTGCGACGGGATATCAAATTTCAGGAGGAGAAAGCCATGAAGTGTTCGCTTGAGAGGGAACCACACTTGCATGCAGATGAGGAGCTATTAGTTCCTAAGGATGAGCCTCAGGATGTGGATCAGCCACAAGAGGAGGTTCATGGAGTGGAAGAGACCACTCAAGCAACACCAACCATCAGAGGGTGGAAGCGCACTACAGAAGCTGAGCGACTGGCTCAAGATGCAGAGAAGGTTGTAGGAGCACCTACAGCACAGCGCAGAAAGAGACAGTCACCTGACCGACATACTGGATACATGGCTCTTGTGAGCAATTGTATCATGACAGATCCATCCTCTTTCGAGGAAGCTGTGGAGGATCCCGCATGGGTAGATGCCATGGTGGAAGAGTATGATTCGATTGTCAGAAACAGTGCATGGGAGATTGTACCAAGGCCGGAAGGGAAATCAGTGGTGGGTTCGAGATGGATCTACAAAGTGAAGCAGGCAGCTGACGGTAGTGTAGAGAAGTACAAGGCAAGATTTTTTGCCTGAGGCTTTTCACAGATTGAGGGGATCGATTATGAGGAGACCTTTGCACCTGTCGCAAGGTATTCTTCCATACGGATGATTCTTTCTCTCTCAGCGCAGATGGGGTAGCACATTCATCAGATGGATGTGAAGAGTGCGTTCCTCAATGGGGTGATTGAGGAGGAGGTGTACATAGAGCAGCCCGAAGGTTTCGAGATCTTCAGCAGCGAGTCACATGTGTGCAGGCTCAAGAGAGCACTGTATGGGTTGAAACAAGCACCTCGTGCTTGGTACACACGGATAGACATTTATTTCACCGGACTTGGATTCTCCAAGAGTGAGGCGGATCCTAACCTATACCAGATTGTGGTGGAGGGTAAGTTGTTGATCATTGTAATTTATGTAGATGATTTGATTTTGACAGGTGATGAGCTGTTGATACTCTCATGCAAGGAGGATCTTGCAAAAGAGTTTGAGATGAAGGACTTGGGCCTCCTTCATTATTTCCTAGGATTGGAAATTTGGCAGCGCAGTGGTGGACTGTTTGTTTCTCAGGGTAAGTATGCCCGGGAGATACTGGAGAATTTCAACATGCATGGCTGCAAGCCTGTTGATACTCCTCTTCCTGGTGGTTGGAGGAAGGAGGATGCTACTTCGGCGGAGGTAGTGGATGCCACTGTTTATCGACAGTTGGTGGGGTCGCTTATGTATCTGGTCAATACACGACCTAATATATGCTATGCTGTTAACCAGCTTTCGCAAGCTATGGTTAAGCCTACCAAGCTCTTCTGGAAGGCAGGCAAGCATGTATTGCGTTATCTTAGAGGCACATCGGGATATGGCTTGTGGTACAGACAGGAGGATGAGGTGAAGCTGTGTGGCTTCACGGATGCAGATTGGGTAGGGAGCCCAACGGACAGAAAGAGCACATCTGGAGGGATCTTCAGTATCGGGTCGACAACATTTTCTTGGTACAGCAGGAAGCAGAGATCCGTGGCACTCAGTTCAGCAGAGGCTGAGTATATGGCAGCAAGCTTGGCTGCATGCGAGGCCATATGGATGAGGAAGATCCTGGTCGGGTTGTTCGGGTCACACTTGGAGCCTACCGTGATTTATTGTGATAACCAGAGTTGCATTAAACTCTCAGCTAATCCAGTATTTCATGATAGATCCAAACACATCGACATCAGGTACCATCATATCAGAGATTGTGTGCAGCGGAGAATCATGTTACTTTCATATATTCCCACGGAGGATCAGGATGCTGATATCTTGACGAAGGTGCTCACCAGGAGCAAATTTGAATACCACAGAGGCAGGATAGGGGTTGCAGATAATCCATATCTTGTTGAGAGGGAGTGTTGAAAATGCAACAAGATGATGGAGCTTAGTGAAATGAAGTCGCCTTCACTAAGTGGGCCCGCAGGCTATTTTTGGTGCAAAGGTCTATTTTTAGACTATGTCTATTTTTAGACATATGGAGCATGGTCTAGGAGTTGCAGTATGCTATTCTTGGATGATTGGTCGAGTTGGTAAAAATAGATGGACCTCTATTTTTAGACATACCGGTCGAAGTCTATTTTTAGACTGCCTGTCTAAAAATAGGTCAGTCAAATATTATTAACCCTTAATAATATTTGGACTCTAAACATTATCTTATCCTCTTGGAGTACCTCGCTAAGTGCCGTATGTGGCACAACAACCGAAAGAAGGAATTACGCTATTCCCGAGTGTTATGTGGATATTTCATGGAGACTTTAGTTAGAACTCATGGACAGTTTGGTGTGAAGGTTGATGGAGGAAGTTAGTGGAGTTGTATTCGCTTTAACCCGCTAAACATAGTTGAGCTTGGGCTTGTATCTAGTCTAACTAATTTACACACTAGTGAAGTGGTGTGAATTAATTATTAATTAATTCACTAATTATTAACTCATAAATCAACTAAAGAATACATTAGTTAACTTCAAAGGTATGGACAAGCCAAAGGAGACCAAGGAGAGGTAGGTGAAAGAGCAAGTGTGACTATCAGTTGTGACTATACTGGTGCATGAGTTTGCACCACACATTGATGGAGATGCCAATGAGGATTGCGCAGTGCATACCAGGTGGATTCGAACTCAGTCAGGGCCAATATTCATTAGGTATTGCGCAGTAGAGGCAGGTTAACAGGTGGAGAAGATTGTAGCATGTGTTTTGCTAGATCTAAGCTTGTGTAGTGTGTAGCAATTGGAGATTGTACTGAGATCTTGTGAGAAGCTTCGTAAAATGATTGTTACATGATCTCTATTATATAATATATAGATAGTTGGGGGTTTTCAGCTTTAAGCTTTCCCATAAATACTGTGTTTATATGTGTGATTGTTTATGGTTTTAATGTGCGTATGCGATTGTTTATATTTCCACAATTAATGATCAATGGTAGAAGAGATTATGTATTATGCATGAAGCTCAAATAGTGTGTGATTAGGATAATATCGGTGAATAATATAACAGTTATTCAAAATTTCTACATAAGGAAGGGTTTGAAAATAGAATTCATCAAACCTTGAAATGTAGAAGGTGTGTTGGTAACGCAAAAAGGCATGACCAAAAACTCATAATGACCCTCATGAGTTCTAAAAAAATTTTCAAAATGTCTTCAGTGTTCATTCTAATTTGATGATATCCTGAACGAAGATCCAACTTGATGAATTAAATTTCTCCATGTAATTCATGCACTAATTCATCAATTATGGGAATGGGAAACTTATCTTTAATAGTGATCTTGTTGAGCTCCCTATAATCCAAAGACATGCGCCAAGATCCATCCTTATTGTGCACCAATACTATTGGAGCCAGAAAATAACTTTGACTGGGTTTAATTATATTGGCCTCTAGCATTTCGGCAACCATACATTCAATTTCACTCTTTTGGGCATAAGGATATCGGTAAGGCCTAATTTTTGGAGGAACACTTCCTGGAATCAAATTAATAGCATGATCATGATCACTAATAGGTGGGAGCCCTTTGGGAGTCTCAAATACCTCGAAATGATTTTCCAAGACTTTTTGGAGATCTGGAGAAATAGATGATTTCGATGTTTGAACCTCTAGTGAGCATAATTGTGCAATTATGCCATGTTGTTATTTCTTTAGAATTTTTTTCATGCTATTAAAGCTAGTTATATTTCATGGTTTCCCTGCAATATCCCTCAATTCAACTTCTTTTACTTCCCAAAAAAATTTCAAGAAAAGTTCTTGAAAATTAAAATTTATCGTACCCAAAGATTGTAACCATTAGACTCCTAGTACAACATCAGCACTACCCATTGGAATGGAGAGCATTGGACTATTCAATACATATTCCCCCATGGTTAGCTTTATATTACAACACTTTCTAGAGAAATTTATAGTTCCTCCATTTGCAACCATCACTTGACACTCTAGTATTGGGTATAGGAAGCAATTTAATTCATTGGCTACCTTACAATGAATAAAATTATGGGTACTACCCGAATCAATCAGCACTATTACCTTTTTATTCTTGATATGTCCTTCTATCTTGATTTTTTGAGGAGTGGTAATTCTTTCCAATGGATTACAAGATATCTTCAGATTCATTTATTATTTCTGTAGGGTTGGTTCATCATCGTATATCCTCTTCTTTTGAAGTTTCTTGTTCCTTTTCTTGTAAAATAATTTCTTCTCGACACACTTATGACCTTTAGTGTATATGCTATCACAACTGTAGCAAATCCTTTTTTCTCTTTTTTCTTCCATTTTTTTTGTTTTCAACCTTGTAGGTTGTGGAAGGCTAGGAGAAGCAACACTTCCATCTTTATAGTTGTGAGTGGTAGGCTTCCTTGTTGCCATAATTTTTCTTTCAATTTTTCTGGCCAACCTAAATGCCTTCTCCAATGAATCAGGTTCCCAAAGGCAAGCCTCATGTTGGATGTTATCCTTTAAATTCCTTATGAAGACATCAATACTATGCTCTTTTGGAATATCATTTACCCTTATATTCAATTTTGTGAAGTCCTCAATGTGCTTCTCCGTTGATCCCTTTTGTTTAAGATTTATTAATTGGCTAAAGAAGGTGTTTCTCTTTGTATCCTCATAATGTTCTATCATTTCCTCCGTAAAAATTGACCATGTGACAAGTGGTTTATAAGAACAAAGCCATTGATAACATATAAACTTATTGGGTTATAAATATAAAGTTGCAATGTGTACCTTTTGTGTGTGTTTCACATTACGGAGATAAACATATTGCTCCATCTGTAGTATCCATGTTACCAAGTCCTTGCCATCAAACTTCCTCATATTGATCTTTGTAATATGGTGGATATTCAATCCAACGTTAGAGTCTATGAAATCATGATTAACATTTATTTTGTTCTCATCGTGAGTTTCATCTAATACCTTTTCACCACTAGGAATACTTTATTTTAGCAACTTTGTCAAACCTTCCATGTCTACTTTTAAACCATTCTTCAAATCTTCCATGTTTTCTTTCAATTTTGATTCTATATCATCCATATTAGCCTTCAAACCATCCATGTCTAATTTTAAACTATTTATGTTTCCTCTTAAATCATCCATGTCCCCTTTTAGTTCATCTTTGGTTGTTCTTTGTAAGAGAAAAAATTGTTGCACTTGATCCCATAATTTTGAGATATCATGCTACTATCCTTCCTCTTTATGCGTCATAGTAGAGATTTATGAGGGATTAATGGGTGTGTAATTATTTTGTTTGGGAGGATTTTTATAACCTAATACTAATATCTATGCTTCAATATGCCTTTGTAATCACTTCCAACTGATCTTTCAAACAAGAGTTATGAAATTAAAAAAAAAAATTACACGAATTTTTCTTTCTTTTAAGAGCTCGATCTTGAAACGGTTTTAACTCTGTAATTTTGGATCTCTGGGGTCTAAAATTCGGTCTTGTTGTAGCCCTCTAAATCTAATTTCCAACCCCACAAGTCAGATTGAGATTTGAGTTTGTAACAAATATTTATGCTTGATCTCCCACAGTGACTTGATTATAGATTGGTTTAGTAGAGCGAACGTGTGCGTCGTACCACGTGTCACTGTTTCTAACTTCAGCTCTGAAATTAATACAATAAAAACTATATTTTGTGCACATTCAACCACTTTTTACAGAATTCAAACCCATTTCCTGAAAGGAAAGTATGATTGTTTTCCCTAACTTTTGGAATCAGCAAAAAGCCTAACTTCCCCGGATCATATCTTTGAAAATATAGTGAATCAAGATCTAAAATTTTTACACGAAGTTTAGCAAGATTTAGTCTCCCTGTGATTGAACTTTTAGCTTCTAAAGCCTTGTATAAAAAAAACATTATTGTTGGTGTCCTAATGTGAACAAATATTCAAACCCTTTTTCCACATTAATTATCAAGCGGGGTGCGTTGATTATTGCAAGACTAATGCGCGCAGTATATGCAAGAGAAATAACATAATCCGCTATTGAATCACAGGCTTAATAAATGAAAGCAAGAAAACTATTGTAACAACAAATAAAGATAAATTTTAGAATTATAAAAGCATTCACAACAATTACAGAATCATACTGGAACAACAGTTACAATAATAAACAGAAATGAAAATCCAAAAAAATGGAAAATAACGCGCACCTGATCAAAAGAGTGCACCCAACTCTCTGATCAGGGTTGTAGTAAAATCACAGCTCACAAATGGAACAGCAAAACACTGCACATTCAGTTGATTAAAAACACTTATGTTACAATATCTGTTTCTTTCTGCTTCGCCTCGATTCACAGCCCTGAGGCCCTTTTTATAAAAATGTTTAGGAAAACCTTATTTTCCCTCTAACAAATAAATATCTACAATTATACGATTGTTACAACATCAAATTAGTTGCCAAAAGGAAACCACGCAAAGACTGAAATAGATCTGGGGTAAGTTGGAATCTGTTGCACTGTTACAGCATGTTGAGATAGCGCTGAGAATTTGGAGTTGCTTCATGGCTTGCAAATGTAATCCTCTTACTTTTCCAAATCTGTGGAAATAACGGAGTTAATACTTGCATAGGTAAAATCTCCACGATTATGAATTTATTAATAAAATATTCCATATAAGACAATGGGAAGGGATTTACCTCGTGTGTTTTAGAACAATTAATGATACAAAGGGATAGAAAGGTGAGTGAAAATGGGAGAGAAAAGTATACATATTTGGTACCCAACATCTCCCCCCAACTGGTTTATCTGCATGTCCTCATGCAACTCATCTTCTTCTCAAATCTGGGTTGGACTGACTGTGGCTGGCATGAAGCTGTGCGAGGTCATATTCTCCAGCCATCTTTGTCCCAGGGGGTTTATAACCTTCTATTGGAACAATATCCTTCCACCAATCTGGGCTGACATTGTATATAGGAGTATATTTCTCTGTCGGTAACCAAATTAGAGGAAAATGAAACCTCAGCCCCATCCACCAGACCCCACAAGTCTGTATGCATGCTACAAAACGTGGCACTCTTTCTAGTGCTCGTGCAAAGTTGGGTGCTCCAAAAGATTCTCTACCTCTGACGGTTGATGATGACATCATCCACCTCCTTTGACAACTATCCAGCGCTTCATTTCGGAAAGCTATTATCTGTCTGACACAGAGGTTAGCACACCATTTATGGGTTGTCAACATATGTCCCCTATGCCCCTGAATCTGTAAAAAGGTAAAATGCTTATTATAAATATTTTTTTCCTGGCCATGCTCTCTCCTCATTATCAGCGGCCTTGTAACTTGGTTTTCTTCAAACGTATCATAGGCCTTTCTCCATTTAATCTAATTAATAATGTAGGAGGTGAAGGCTCTCAAATGAATATCCCCCAATATGGAATGGGGTTGAAGGCCTAATCATGCCTTAGGAATTAACCATGTATGTAGAGTTCACACATTAAGTGTTGACCTATGATGTCATGAATTTTCAAAATATGGAGGAACTGGATTGGATCCTCAATTTCATGAAAAATTTACTTATATATACTCTCCAGACAAAAGAAAAGAAATTGTTCATGAAGGAATAAGGCATAACTATGAGCGGGAGGTCTACAAGCCATTACCTTCTACACCAAGGTAAACATATTCTCCTTGTTTGATTGCAGCATTTGTACTTGTTCTTCTAAGTCCTTTATCTTTCCCTGATGTTTTTCTTGCCTTTATCGCGCTCTATCCAACTAGTCTATATACCCTGTAATAATCTTGGCAGCCTGCTCTCAAACCCACATTGTCTCCTTCTTATGTCCATTCACAGCAGATTTCCATCTCTGAATTTCAGCAGCCAGGAATAATTCCTGGACTTCAAACAGATGTTCAATCGGACCATTCTATGTAGCCGCAGAGGATACCTCAACTTTAGTTTTTACTGCCTTCCACTTATATACTTTTACCTTCTTCTTCAACCAGGATACTTGCCTCTTCAACTCCTGAACTTCCTTCTTCAATCGTATGGTTTCATTGAACTGAATTTGACACCTTTTCTTGATAGGTAATCTCCTGCTTTCACACTGTTCAATCCACTCTTGTTTGACAATAAAGTAATTTCCCAGGCCTGTAGCAGGCTTAGGAGGCAGTGGAACATTGTTGATGTCATCAACTGGTTTTTCTATTAGCTCTTTCTGACTTGGCTCCCTTTCTTCATGAGAGTTATCCTTGTCATTTACCTCAGGGAATTATTTCACTCAATCAGCGCTTTCATCGGCCATCCTATGCTTCGATGTTTCCATAGAATTTCCTTTTCCCTTTTGAGTCTTTGGGTGCCTTTGCTGAGAATCAGCAATTGATGGACCGATATTGGTCATATCTTTCCCTGAGTCGACGAACCTCAATACTAGTGGGACAACGATCTCCTCCATTAATCGTTGGGATGAGTGAAACCCCCTCGCCCCTCTCGGCATCATAAACTGAAAAGGAGAATGATGAATACCTTCATCTCCCTCATTTCTTACTTGGGTCGCACCTTCATGCATTTATTCTTTAGCCAAATTCGACACTAGTTCTTGTGGAACAATGTCGACTTTGAAGATCGTTTCCTTTCTGTCCTCTTTTCCTTCGTGCATTTCTTCCTCACCTGTGGTCGATACTAGTTCTTGTGGAGCAGTGTCGACTTCGCGGGTCATTTCTTCTTTGTCTCCCTGTTCTTCATGCATTGCTTCCTCTCCTGCGGTCCATGCTGGTTCTTGTGGAGCAGTGTCAACTTCACGGATTATTTCTTCTCTGTCTCCCTGTTCTAACTGAATCGGGGGTGGTTCTTGTGTGACAACCCTGCTTGTTTCAATATTCATATCTTCTTGGGCAGGTGATGTTGTTTCTTGCGTAACAACGTCACTTACCATCCTTTGTCTGATGTTCCACCTTCCTGTTCTTCATTAATGAAAGTCAATGACTGTAGGACAGTCTCAAATTCATACGCTATACCCATAATTCCTTCATCTGTAGGTTCCTCAGGCAAGGGTGGTTCTTGTGTGGTAGCCTCGACTGTATCACCAATTGTCTCCTCCATCCCCATTTCTTCCGGTTCTTCCTGATCTATCTCCATCTCCATTTCGTCTGGTTCTTCCTGGTCTGTTTCCATTTCCTCTCACTGTTCTTCTTCTACTAAATCAGCCAGAGGTATTGGTTCTTCCTCTCTAGCAGCAATAATAGCTGCTATCTCTTCTTCCAATGACTCGCAGAGTTCTGCCAAGGAAACTTGAAATAGAACTATTGCATGCATGACCAATAAATGAACCAGTCCATGATTGCAGAGGGCTGCCAGCATCTAGCATGAACGGCGAGCAAACTGTGCCATGTGTTGAAGTTGTTTTAATAAAAATAAAGGCATGTTTAAGGAATGAACCTGTGCCTGTGGAAATCGAAGGTGAGCCAGGATTTTGAAATGGTATTTAAACAGAGTTGTGTCCCGTTCTTTGCAGGTTATTTATTTCATCACAAAACCTGCTACCTCATTCCATGGATATGGTAAAGATTTGCACTCATACCCTCTCCCATATTGAACGACGCTTTCTCCTACCTGCAAAAATAGTTCAGGAAACTCCAGGAGTGGAATTATCCAAGCAAACCACTGCTGCCCTTGCTGTCTTAGCATGCTAACTTCTACGATTACTAATTCCGTGACGGGAATTTCTAATCCTATGACCCGAGAGCAATTCTCATTCAAATTTATAGAAAACTCCATCATTATTCCCTTATCGAATCCCTGCAATCTATGGAAGTAGATATCCCATCCTGCATTGACAAAAACTTGCCACATATTTGCATTGCTACAGACTAAGAGTAGCAGCATCGCGAGTATCAGCATCGCGAGAAGCAGCATTCAGAGTAGCAGCATCTAGAGTAACAGCATCGAGTAGCAGCATCCAAAGTAACAGCATCGAGTAGCAGCATCCGAAGTAACAGAATCTAGAGTAACAGCATCACGAGTAGCAGCATTCGGAGTAACAGCATATGGAGTAACTGTTGGGAAAAAATACTGAGAGGGGGGGGTGAATCAGTATTTACTGCATATTCAAAAATTTTTACTTTTTCATTCCTTAAAACCCATATGCTACTTTGCTGAAGCCAAGTAGCGTATACACGCGTATATCCTTCATAAAACTCGCGTATACTCAGAGATCTAATTATGCCATTAGTTCTTCACATATATCATTCCATCATTCATTCCTTAAATGTTCTATAAACAGTAAACATGTGCAGTAAGAACAGAATAAACAATCACACAAAGCATCACACATGAACACCAGGATTTTTAGGTGGAAACCCAAGTCGGGAGAAAACCACCGCTGCAGTTGCTCAGCCTTCAATATTTTATTATAGAGAAAATATCTTACAACATATGTGCTGGTGCAGACTCTACCAGCATGCAGGCACCCACCTGCACTCGTTTACCAGCCTCACCTAGAAGGGAGCTCCAACCCCCTGACTCGTTTACTGTACCTCTCCCTCAAGGTGGCTACAACTCTAACTCCGGAATGAAACCCTCAGCACCACCTTGGACCACGTTTCATCAATTTTCACACTGGATCCAACAACTTCAATAGAACACAACTTGCAGGCCACGTTTCATCATATTTTCAGACTGGACCCTTTCCATACTTTTAAGCACAAACATACATCACCAACAGATACTTATCAACACAGATCAGATAGCAGAAACACAGCAGAACAGATCAGATACTTCATACCCCTTGCTTCAGCAAACCCTAGTTTGCATACGCGCTTTCCCTTCACTGATGTCGCGTATATACGCGCTTCCGTCCACACAAACCAGCGTATACCTCTGTATGTATTTCATTGCGCATACGCGCTTTCTCTTCACTGAAGCCGCGTATATACGCGCTTCCTCCGCAGCGAAGTAGCGTATAGATCTTCAATCATTATAGAGCAACATACTTCTTCAGATCAGATATTCAATTCTGATTCAACCCTTTACTTCAGACAGATGTTCGCCTCATCACAGATCTAATCACTCCATAAACAGATCTAGCAGATACAAATACATTTCAGATCTAGATATCCCGCTTCATCATTTCTTCATAGGTGCATCATAGATTCGGATCTATCATCAAACCTTTACCCTTTCCATACAGATATACTTCACAGAGAAGTATTCATTCAAGCTCAGACATCTTGCACTCTCACTCATGATTTGCACAATGAATTTCTTCTCCTTATATAGGTTTATCGTTTTCCAATACCACGGGCCAAAGCAATACCATGAGCCTTCAATACCACGGGCTAAAGAAATACCATGAGCCTTCAATACCATGGGCCAAAGCAATACCATGAGTCTTCAATACCACGGGCCAAAGCAATACCATGAGTCATAACAATACCATGAGCCTTCAATACCATGGGCCCCTGTTTTTGCACTTTATGAGCACTTTTGCCCATACGCGACTTGGAACGTTTATTCCCGCGTGCATACGCGACTTACCTTAGACATATCCGCGTATACATAGAGACATACTCTTTTCATCATACTTTGAGCACATTCTGAATTCTTTTCTTCATTGCCTTTTGTACACACTGTAGATACATCATATTTTCTTCATCAGGAACATAATCTTTCAAGCACAACTTCATCAAGTAAGTTGTCATCATCTTCATCAAGTGGGTTGCCTTTCAAGGACAATACTCAGCATCATATTGTCAACAAACATCATATCACATCATATTTACATCATTTACCAAGTCCATCAAGTCAAGAATAACTTCATCAGGTGGATTGCCATCAAGGACAACACATGTTAATAGTCGCATGTCTTCATCTTCATTCAGTGGGTTGCCATCAAGGACAACACTCTGCATCATATTTCCAACAATCTCCCCCTTTGGACTTGATGGCAACCATGATGGTGTTTGGTTACCACAACAGATAGATACATTAAGACACCATGTCACTCTCCCAAATATTGACACCATTCTTTCTCTTCATTCAAACACCATGTCACTCTCCCCCTTTGACATCAAGGGCAAAGGGCAAGACCAGCGGATCAAAACCAACACACTCTCCCCCTTTGACATCAAGGGCAACGGGTGGATCAAAAACAAACATACTCTCCCCTTTTTCTCCACATGTGGAAGAAGCGTTCTGCAAATCTGATATATACTGAAGTGGCCAAGCTCCCCCTGAGTTCATGCTGAATCTTCAAACATATTTTCCAAAGAAGTACATGACTCAATGACTTTCCTATCACCAATGACTCATACTACAACAAATATCCAACCAAGTGGATTTACATATGGAACTCAAGTACCCAACCAAGTGGGTTTACAAAATTTGACTCAGCTACCCAACCAAGTGGGTTTACAAATTGAAAAGTCCATACATGACAGAATATTACAATTTACATCATGGGTCTCAACAAGACCTTTTCACCAAACTACAAATATAACTTTAAGACCAACACCAGAAAGTCCTCAAGAAAGAGAACATATTTCAGAACCATCATAATGCCAACAATGCATTATACTCAGCAAAGCTAATGCTCCCCCTGAATCTGTGCAACCAAGCAATCTTTCCAAATGACTAAGGCTCCCCCTTAGTTTAACACATCAAAAAAACTTACCATAACAATCGCTCAAGGCATCTTCATCAAAACATTAAACAGAGTCTAGAAAACACAGGAACACCACCGGAAGATGCAAAACGGTGTCGGAGATACCAAAAACGGCCATGTGAACACACACCGCTCTTTGAAGAGAAGTGAACCAACCAAAAAAATTGTCGGCTTAATCGGACATACGTGGTTTTCGTACACATGAACTACGTATCTATCACCATGTATTCCAAGGCGCGTAATATCTCATCATCTACAATTCAACAAATCGATTCTGCGCGGGAGGCAAAGACAATGTTTGACTTCTCTACGAGATACTTGAATGCTTCCACAGACTAAAAATCGATAGATGGTGTAGTTGTGTCTTCAAGCGTCATCCAACGGTTGTAGCATCAGTACAATAGTAACCAAGCCTTCAGAGTTCATATGGAGTTTTATCACTGTTTACCCGACCACCAATTCTTTGCAGCATCAATACAATCTTTCCAAGAGAGATTCTCATATCAGAGCAACATCTTCACATAGGTGTCAAGCAATCATCCATGTGGTCCAACATCATCATGATCTTCAAGATTTTAACATGAAGTAACATATGTAGGCAAAAGATCTCTCAACCATAGTAACAAACTCTGCATGATTTATTTCTGAATCAAATGACATCCAACTTATCCATGTGGGAGTACAAAAGATACTTATCAGCAACCAGGGCTCAAAAACTCATCATAATAAACTATGTACCAAGTCATCTTCATTTGAGCAGAAGTATCACAAAAACCAGAGAATAAGCAATCATATTGCCAACAATGCAATCATTAGTATTCAACCTGCTGCTCCCCCTAAACCAGTGCTCTTCCTTAACTTGTGCAATCTGAAACACCTTCAACAGCAAGTCATCAGCAACAATCTTTGCATGATCTGTCCTTGTCTCTGAATTATAAGACTTTCATCTAAGCAACGAATACTCAAGCATACAGGACTCATCCATAGTCTTCAACATAAGAAACCATGTATTATATCATCATTATTTAGAACTGATAAATTAAGCTGATACAGAGTCAAAACTGTAGTTATCAACAATCAGACTGATGCTCCCCCGAAACCTCTACTCCAGATCTTCAGCTATCAAATAAATTTCCTTATCATCAATGCATACGCGGATGTGTCAGCTGGAACTCGCGTGTATACGCGACTTTGGTGAATAGAACCCGCGTATGGAAAGTGAAACATAGAAATTTTTCAAATTCCTTTATCTCCCCCTGCAAATTTACCTTCTGTTCCTGTCTTTTCTTCACACCAGATGCACTGTCAGAAATACATATAACCAGAATAATCAAATCAACCAAAAGAGACATCATACATTTCTCCCCTTGTGACGATACATCACTAAATCTCATAATGTATCCCACATCATTCCTGCAGTTAATCAGAGAAGTAAGCTTCAGAAGCGGATGACTGCAGTAGGGTCAGAATTCCCTATGTTTCTGATCGGTCCTCCTTCTTTCTCCAGATTTTTTTGAACTTTCTATTTGTGTGCTGGAAGTTATCCAATTTCTCATATCTGTTCAACCTGCATTCCTTTTCTATATGTCCATACTTGTTACAAGAATAACATCTCATATGTCCAGAAATATAAGCATAAGAATCATAATGAGCTTTTCTATTCTTCCTTCTATTGCAATCAGCTGCTTTATGTCCATACATGTTACATGAAAAACAATATCCCTTGAAGCTACTAGAGTACCTTTCTGAGTAGAACCTGTTTGTTTGTGGCTGAATTGTTCCGCTTCTGCAATTTGCTGCAACATGCCCATAATTATGACATTTAAAACATTCAACGTTCTTGAATGAATTCCTTTGAGAATTCATGATTGTTGGTTGATATTTTGTCTCTTTCAACACTTCAGGTTTTGTATTGACATCCTCTGAATTTTTAGCACTTCCTTGTGAGCTAGATTCTCCTTTAACAGTTTCATGGAAACCAAGACCAAGTTTGATAGCAGGAGACCTTTGATTACTCGGAATATTGTCCAAAATATTAGTACTATCATGAAACCTCAAAAGTTTAACCTTTTCTTCTAATTTACCTTTGAGAATGTTTACCTCAACCTCCAAGTCTTGACATTGTTTTGTCATGCTTTCCTCTTTCCTTCTTCCATCTTCTACTTGATCCTTCAGATTTAGAATCTCTTCTTTTAACCAATTTTCGTTTTCTTCACATGTTTGTTGCAGCTCTTCATTCTTCTTCTTTGATGCTTCGAGATCTACTTTCAGGGATGTGTTTTCTGCTTTAAGTCCTGCATTCTTCTTATTTGATTTATCCAAGTCTTCTTTGAGGGAAATGATTTCTGCTTCAAGTCCTTCCTTTTCAAATGATGGTAGATGTTCCTCACTCTTCTTACTTGATGCTTCAAGTTTTGCTTGTAGAGAGATGATTCCAGCTTCAAGACCTTCATTCTTCCTTTTTGATTTTTCCAGATTTGCTTTTAGAGAAACGTTTTCTGCTTCAAGTCCTTCATTCTTCTCATTTGATTCTTCAAGTTCTGCTTGTAGAGAGATGATTCCATCTTCATATCCTTTACTTCGATTGTATACATCATCAAACATCCTTTTCAGTCTAAATACCAAGGCTTTGGAGGCAGCGTCCTTCTCATTAAATATTCTTTGTTGATCTTTGATAACCTTCTTTAAATTCACAACATTACTTTCACTATCTACATCATTGCTTGCACAGATAAGATTACAAGGATCACTATCAGATTCATCTTTGTCAACTTCTGCTGTACCGGTTTTCTGAGACATCTCCTTACTTTGAGTATTTTGCTTCTTTGCCATGAGTACTTGTAGAGCTTGGTCAGAATCTTCTTCGGATTCTTCTAGGTTGATAGCATATTCTTCACTATTGTTTGTACCACGAAGATCATGCAAAGGATGACCCCAATCACTATCTGATTCATCTTCTTTGATTTCTGGTATCCATGTTCTCTGAAATATTTCCTTTCTCCGAGTGGGCTTCTTCTTTTGCTTCTTTCCCATTGCGACGGATCTCCTTCAAGCGATCAAGCTTCTGCACAAGGACCACCCTCTGATACCAATTGTTGGGAAAAATATATTTGAGAAGCACTAACTCCGTGTTCTTTGCCCTCATTCAAAACACCTTTTCATTCCCGCCAATACCCTTATGCTGCTTCTTTGAAGCCAAGTAGCGTATACACGCGTATATCCTTCATAAAACTCGCGTATACTCGGGGTCTAATTATGCCATTAGTTCTTCACATATATCATTCCATCATTCATTCCTTAGATGTTCTGTGAACGATAAACATGTGCGATGAAGCAGAGCCAACAATTAGCTTCGTCATCCACATGAACATTGGGATTTTTAGGTGGAAACCCAGTCGGGGACAAAACCACCGCTGAGTTGCTCGACCTTCAATATTTTATTATAGAGAAAACATCTTACAACATATGTCAGCGCGGACCGACGACACGGGCACCTTCCCCACCAACGCTCGTTTACCAGCCTCTCCTGGAAGGGAGCTACGACCCCCTGCTCTCGTTTACCAGCCTCACCTGGAAGGGAGCTACAACCCCCTGACTGAAGGCTACAACCCTCAGCACCTCTATGGACCGCGTTTCATCAATTTTCACACTGGATCCAACAACTTCAATAGAACACAACGTGCAGGCCACGTTTCATCATATTTTCAGACTGGACCCTTTCCATACATTTAAGCACAAACATACATCACCAACAGATACTTATCAACACAGATCAGATAGCAGAAACACAGCAGAACAGATCAGATACTTCATACCCCTTGCTTCAACAAACCCTAGTTTGCATACGCGCTTTCCCTTCACTGATGTCGCGTATATACGCGCTTCCGTCCACACAAACCAGCGTATACCTCTGTATGTATTTCATTGCGCATACGCGCTTTCTCTTCACTGAAGCCGCATATATACGCGCTTCCTCCGCGGCGAAGTAGCATATAGATCTTCAATCATTATAGAGCAGCATACTTCTTCAGATCAGATATTCAATTCTGATTCAACCCTTTACTTCAGACAGATGTTCGCCTCATCACAGATCTAATCACTCCATAAACAGATCTAGCAGATACAAATACATTTCAGATCTAGATATCCCGCTTCATCATTTCTTCATAGGTGCATCATAGATTCGGATCTATCATCAAACCTTTACCCTTTCCATATATATATACTTCACAGAGAAGTATTCATTCAAGCTCAGACATCTTGCACTCTCACTCATGATTTGCACAATGAATTTCTTCTCCTTATATAGGTTTATCCTTTTCCAATACCACGGGCCAAAGCAATACCATGAGCCTTCAATACCAAAATTCAAAACCCCACTGTTCAATACCACGGGCTATGTCTGTTACGTCTTCAATACACAGACCATGTACCATGAGGTCATAACAATACCTGGGGCTGCTCTGTCCATGGGCTTTTGTTTTTGCACTTTATGAATGTTTTTGCTTATCTGTGACTTTTTGACGTTTATTCCTTTGATATACGCGACTTATGGACATCGCCTTCCATGACCTTATAGGTACATACTCTTTTCATCATACTTTGAGCACATTCTGAATTCCTTTCTTCATTGCCTTTTGTACACACTGTAGATACATCATATTTTCTTCATCAGGAACATAATCTTTCAAGCACAACTTCATCAAGTAAGTTGTCATCATCTTCATCAAGTGGGTTGCCTTTCAAGGACAATACTCAGCATCATATTGTCAACAAACATCATATCACATCAGATTTACATCATTTACCAAGTCCATCAAGTCAAGAATAACTTCATCAGGTGGATTTCCATCAAGGACAACACATGTCAATAGTCGCATGTCTTCATCTTCATTCAGTGGGTTGCCATCAAGGACAACACTCTGCATCATATTTCCAACAGTAACAACATCACGAGTAGCATCATTCGGAGTAACAGCACTTGGAGTAACAACATCACGAGTAGCAGCATCCAGAGTAACAACATCATGAGTAGCAGCAACCAAGGAGTAATAACATCATGAGTAGCAGCAACTGAGTAACAGCATCATGATTAGCATCAACCAAGGAGTAACAGCATCATGAGTAGCAGCAACCAAGGAGTAACAACATCATGAGTAGCTGCATCCAAGGAGTAACAGCATCGATACTTAGAAAATTTTCAAGCTCTGAAACATTACTCCTTAGTAGTAACTCCTGCAAAAATACAAAAAATAAATAGTAACAGTATATATATATATATATATATATATATATATATTAGAGCGAGGATGCAGAGGAAGACTTCTCTGCCCTGATAACCTTCAAACCAGATTTCTCGGAGAGATGTTTGATGCAAGAATCCTTAGAGGCTAGGCGATGGTATAATCTCAGGCGATGTCCATTTGCTATGAAAGAAGCATGTGTATCATCGATTGTAACTAGCCTGACTGTTCCATTATCAAATGCAGCGTCCACCTCGTAAGGTCCCATCCAGTGAGTGAAAAGCTTTCCCTTAAAATCTTTAAAACGACATTCATTAAGTAATGCCCAGTCTCCCCTATGAAACACCTTTTTTTTTATAAACTTATTGTGCCATTTCATCCTCTGCTACTGAATAGCAGTAGTCCTCTGGACAGCCATTGAATGGATTTCATCTAGTTCATTAAGCTAAGCTAGTCATTGTTTCTGGGCATATGACAGATCCAAACCAACTTCAAGATTTGTTCTAAGCATACTGATTTCAAATTCTATTGGAAACAACGGGGATTTCCCATAAATCAACTCAAATGGTGAAAACCCAATTTTGTTCTGCTATGTTGTTCTATATGCCCAGAGAGCTTCAGGCAGCTTCTGAGCCCAATCTCGACGATGGTATGCCACATTTTTTGTCAAGATATTTTCCAATGTCATGTTTTTGCTTTCCACTTGTCCATTCGTGATGTCACCCTCTGCTTGACCCCATATTTTTGCATAAGCTTTGATATCATGTGTGATGTAAATTGTGCTCCTCCATCTTAAACAATATCCCTCAGAGTACCGTAATGAGAAAAAATTTCTTCAAATAGAAAATCTGAAACCACCTATTCTGTTGCTTTTGCAACAGCTTTGGCTTCTACCCACTTATTCACGTAATCAATGTAGACCAAAATGTGAGCCTTTTGCTGGGAGGGTGGGTTGAAGGTTCCAACGAAATCGATAGCCCATTTCTCAAAAGGTTCGAGGACTACCTATGGCTACAAATGCATTTCATTGGCTAGCCCACCTGGCTACCCCATGCGCTGGCAACTATCATACCTCCGGACATAATTTTGTGCATCCTGAAAGATAGAAGGCCAGTAATATCCCATTTGTAGCACCTTATGGACTGTTCTTTTATCTGCAATGTTATCAAAAATCTTACCTTGATAGGCTGTTGATCAAGTAGACTCTGAGTAACTCTTTCAAACCAAAATTTTGGCTGAGGCTTAGCCTCCTCAACCTGAGAGGGCTCTCTCAATAGGTTTAAGATTTTTAATTAATGATTAGATGGCTAACTCTAGAAATAAAAATGAACAAAATTTTATAACTGGTTGAATTACAAATTAGCAAACATCTATTGGGCCATGTAGTCAAATTAGTCTTCAACAAAACATCATAATCAGCTAAACATGGAAGTCAAGGCACTTGGAGTTTATGTTTATAAGTGAAACAGTAACACAGTGAATAAACATAGTCTACAAGCATGTGAAGGAAGTTAGAGAATTATCCAATGAATTCTAAGTAACACATGCTCATACCACTGCAAATAGGTAATTGAAAAAGGCCATAGAAATATCAAACACATAAACTCCTTATGAATATTGAGTAGTAAAACCAATCTCTGTATTAAGTTGAAACAACACACAGTCTGCTACAATAACACAGCTTCTTTTGCTAATAAAAATTCCAACCTTGATGAATTCGACCTAATGCTTCATATAGAGCCTTTACAATCTTGGATTCCATGATCCATCATTAGGAGAATTTGAATTCTATCCTTGACACCTATTCTATTCATGAAACAAACTATTAATTACATATTGACAACTAATTTTTTTTTATGAGTCCTAATTAAAATAGGAGTGAAACTCCTAAACATGTTTCAAACAACCTTATATAAAACTTAAATACTTTCTTTGACAGCTTCTAATCCATGTCTTCGACCTTTACGATGCCCCAGCCTTATTGTAACCCTGTTGATTCAAGACATAACTGTCCCAAAAACCAAGAGACGGAGTTCCTGATTTTTAGCCCTTAACCTCCATGCTTATATTCGAGCAGCTTTGCTGGCATTGATGATTGTTTCATATAGGTCACATGTGATAATATTCCATAAAAATTTCAATCTTCCACCTGTGCAAAAATATATCCTCAAAAAAATGGAAAAGGAGATTAGATATAACTGCGCTACGAAAATAGCCTGTTTTCGTAGCGCAGTTTTTATATCACTGTAAAACACTTCTTTTAACCCTTCTTTCTTCTTCTTTGCAATCTGATTCTTCATCTGTGATCCTCATCTTTCCACCAGCAGCATCAAAACTTGAAACCCAACAATCCTTACCTCCAAAATACATATGCAAAATGTCAAAAACTCATCTTCAGAAGTTTCGTAGCGCGCTACGAAACTGCTGTGTATGCTCCCTTTAACACAGTTTTCAAAAATTTAATGCTTGAGGATATTTAAAACTCTTCAAATATTGAAATCAACATCAAAAAGAAAAGCAACTTGGCTTTAAAAGATGTTCTTCCTCAAAAACAATCTTCTTCTTTATGACAAAATTGTTTTAAGGATTTATCACTTACTTCCCTGTTTCATTGTTGATGTAGCTTCTCTTTAGATTTTTTCAGCTGTATTTCTAGGTCTTCAATATGTCTCCTCAATTTCCTTTTGGCAGCCCTCAACTGAACATTCATCATTCTTACAAATTTGGCTTCTTTAATTGCAGGTATAGTCCAAGTAAAATATTGAGCTTCACTGCTAATTGTTTCTAGTTTGGAAACCCTTTCAACTTCCCAGAGAGCCTTTATCCTCTTGAAATTTGTCTTTTCAGAAGCATACCTTCTTGCTCTCTTCCTTAGTCTAGAAATTTGATAATTATCTAATTTCAACCTTTCTCCCATTTCTTCATAACTGGTTTTTTCTGTTTGAGTGGAAAATACCCTGTTTTTGTCACCTTCAGGTATTGGTGATGAAAGGTCTATAAACTCTTCATGAACAGTGGAGGATTCCTCTATTTTCTCTAACTCAATATTAAGCTCTTGAATCTTTTTGGATTGTCTGGTTAAAGGATTTCTGGGCTTGAATACAAATGTTTCAACCTCATCCTCGAATTCCAGTTTCTTAGAAGATTTCATCTTCTTCGGTTTTCCTTCATCGAATTTTATGAAATCTGCCTATACCAAAGGGGATTCTTCAATATAAATGGCTTGTAAAATATCATTTAGGTTACCTTTTAAGCCTGGAATCTCTCCTGAAATCACTGCTTTACCCTTTTCCTTTGCAATTTGACTTCTAGTCAATCTCTTTTGAACCAGTTTATTAGCTGACTGTTATTGTGTCATTTCTTTAACTTTAGCTACCTTTTGTTTTGTAGGTTGAGGAGTCTCAATAATAACCACTGATGCTTTACTCACTTTCTCTTTCACCTGATTTCTAGGTTTTAGCTTAACAAGTCTTTTTGACCTTGTCATTACAGGCTTACTAGTTTCTACTAGTGGGATTTCTTTAGCCTTAGGGTTAATGCTTATAGCTTGTGTTTCTACTCCAAAACCACATAAAAACAAAAATTATGAACATTCCCTTTTGATCCTTTTGATTTCATGTAAAACTATCAGTTTAATTAGACCATGATGAAAAAGGGAAGTTTCACATCCTTAAGATTTCATTTGCACCTTATTTTTCATCTTAGTTATACTTCTATACAGAAAGAATGGAAAATCTAGAGAAATCATGCCAGTAAAGTGAAATAGAAGTTTAAAATGATATGAATATACTTTATGATACCTTCCCTCATAGGTAAAATACCTTTGTATGTTGAAGAGAAAATTTGCATAGGTGTCTTTGATGTAGCTCCTTGGAATTGCCTTGGTTAAGTCTGTTTCTGCAAATTCGGGCTTTAGAAATACTTTACATTCCTGCATGTCAAATATGAAGCCTTTGAACCATCTCTCTTGCCCCCTAGGAATCTCTATCACCAAAGCTATGATTTTAGGAGTAATTGACGAGTTTAAGATTCCAATTTTTGTGTTTGAGCCAGTGAAATGTAGGGAAAACTCCTTTGTCACCTGACTGTGTCCTCCCTGCAATTTTTTACAAAATTTGCAACACCCTGTTTTCTTGAAAGCCTCCAATACTGATTTATCTTTGACTAGGGCCTTTGTGCTTTCAGGCTTTGTTCTTAAACAATGTCTAGACCTATGGTTTTTCTTTTCTTCTGTCATCTTTTCCTTTGAATTTATGTAACAAATCAGCCTCGCTTGAATTTATGTTTATCAGCCTCGCTTGATTTCAAAACAGTCAACCTCATTTGCTTATGGTAGTCAGCCTCGCTTGTTAATGGTATTCAGCCTCACTTGAAAATATATGAAGGAAGCTTTGGTATGAGATTACCACCAACTTAGTGTTCAAAAAAGGCATGCAGTAGTGTTTTTGCATGAGAAATGAAACAAAAGACCAGCCCTTTCGAATTTGAACTCACCTATCATGATGACCTCTACATTTGAAATGATGGATTTGAATGGTTGCATGCTTTAGAAATGACCCCTAGCTGATACCTAATGATGTAAAATTAACGGAATTTGAAATTTTTTTAGATTTGACATGATCCGCTACGAATCCGCACTTTTGTAGCGTGCTTAATGTATTTTCATGGAAAAGCGCTACAAAATTAGAAGCGCTTTCGTAGCGCAAAACAGGTTTTTTACACTGTCTACGCTACGAAAGTGTGGTTTCGTGGCTAATTCCAAAAAAAAATTCAAAAGGTTTAAGACATGACTTCTAAAAAGGATATGGGACTTTTAAACCATGGAATAAGGTTGTCAAACTTTATTCGGATTTGAAAATGAGACTTTTGAGACTCTTACCCTATCACCTACCCTATAAAGCATGAAATGACCCAACACCTATCTAAGACCATGACTAGGAACAATGTAAACTATCCAAGTTTAGAAAAAAAATTTATGATGATAACATGCAAAGTGCCCCCCACAAGGGCCATCATGGGCAGCCTTCAGCACTTCATAAATATCATCCTCAGATACACAGTGTCGAATCTACTTATCGGCTCCTGTATGAAATAGGTACCCTGCCATCCAGGAATATTGGGCACTGTGATGAATAATTTTTCGTTGTTCCCTGTATGACAAATGATGAGGCACCTTCCCTATAGCAAGATAGTTAGCAATATCTGCATACCACGGAGGGTTAGTAGAAATTGCAAAAAGATGCTCCTCGGGAAAACTATATTCTACAGGTGTGCATTCATCATTGTTATCCATTCTAAACAGAAAACATTATCTTTTCCTGGTTTGTCTACTAATGTGATATCAAATTCTTGAAGCAATAGCAACCATCTTGTAATGCGACTAGGAGTGATAGGTTTATTCATCAAATACCTTATTTTTGTCTGATCGGTATGTAAAAACTTAGGATAACCAGTGATGTAGTGCCGGAACTTTTTGATAGCATAGATAACAGCCAGGAATTCTTTTTCAATCACCGTGTAATTCAATTCAACAGGAATTAAATTCTTGCTGACATAGTAAACTACATACAGTGTTTTGTCTAGCTGTTGTTCTAAGACTGCTTCTACTGGCGTCTGAGAGGCATCAGTATGTATGTGAAATGGCAATGTCCAATTGGGTCCTCGAAGGATCGGAGATTTGCAAACCAGTCCCTTGACTTTCATGAAAGCTGCTTCAGAGTCTTCTATCCATAAAAATTCTCCATCTTTTGTTAGCAATTGAAAAAGTGGATGTGCTATTTTAGCAAATTTTTCTATAAAACGTCTGTAATAACCAGCACAACCAATAAATCTATGTACCTGTGTGGGTGTCTTGGGTACTGGGAAGTGCAGTATTACCTCTACTTTGGCCGGATCTGTTAGTCATCAGTATTTTTGCCTGTTTTGATGACTAGATTCCTTGGGTGAGTTTTCTAAAAGCTAATCTCAATCTGTAAATTTTTCATCTAGAAAACACCTCAAACAAATTTTTGTCTTCCTACCCCTCTCCATCAGCCTATAATGAGAAAAACCCTTCAGTTTTCTAAAACTATCTCATTACAGCAAAGCCTCCCTTGTCTATAGTTGTTATAAGTTTGTCTCTCTACCATCAAAATCCTTTGTTTTTCATACAACCCACTGTCAAACATTTGACAAAGTAACTACCCCTTAATCCCTGATCATCTTGTCATGTGATAACATGTTTTGCCTAAGAATCCATTCAAGAGTTGTGACTAAATCTGTAGGTCTAGGTGGTGGTGTTTTAGGGAAAACTCCTTGGAAAAACTGTTTTAAGCCAAAAACCCTGCTTGTCATCATCATGTCATCCATCACTTTCTTCTCACCCAACAAACAAAGCCCTGGTTTATCCTTAGGTCACACACCACTAAATGTTGCTTTGTCTCTTTTAAGCAGAGCTCACAAATGTTCAAATCAAGAAAAGAGATATAATTTCCCTGTCAGAAGAAAGATGATCAAATGAACTTTCAAGCATTATCATCATGTTATATCAATAAATCTCTCCAAAGGATAAAAAGACATCTATCAATGCATCTCTGCAGGGGTGTACAGATTGATGACACTAAGCAAAGTATGAGCAAAAAGAGCACCTCAGGAGAAGGTTTCATGCTGTGTCAGTTTACTATGGAAGTCATAGAAAGTACAGATTGTGGCCAGCCCTACAAATCAGCCTTATGCAACCAGCAGTGATAGTATTTTGGGCAAAATGAGCTTTAAAGAAAATTAGGAATCATAGTGAAGGTATAAGAAGGACAGATGCTTCTTATACCTTCTCATGAACTAAACTGCGAAAGACTGTCACAAACAATTTCACTACCCCTGAAAACAAAATCAAGGTAAAGAGTTAGTTCAAAGATACATCGCAGTGGGCGCTCGCCATTTACAAAGCACATTATTTACTCCAGAAGATTCACAGTAATTTTATGCAAAAGGAATGTATATTACTGACAGGTTCTCATGAAGCAAAGGGCATTATGATTCAAATGATTTCATCAAGGATAAGTACCAAAGACTCACTGTTGCCTTCTATTTGTATTTTTCAAACAAACAAACAGGGGTCACAGTTTTGAAATGAATGAAGTTTTATAGTTTTAAGGACCTCCATCAGTAAATAAGTACGGGGGCCTCATAGTAGGTCTGAAGGGTCACAAAGACTGTGTTTTGGAAGCCTCCTTCAAAAGATAGGCAGAGGGTAAAGGCACAGTCTCAGAGGGCCCAGATTTGGAACAAGTATCCTTTTTCAAAGGGTTAACACTATCAGATTAAAGGCCTCCTTCCAAAGAAGAAAGGGCACCCCTCATAGTCCTAAAGAAGCCTCCCTTGAATGACAAACATAGGGTCTCTTTTGAATGATAAACAAATTTTGTCTAAAGAGACACAAAAAGTTTGTTCATGGAAATTTTTTAGTTGGTTAACAGAGGTCAAATAAGCGCCCATGCAATTTGTCAAACATTGCCTCTTTCATGATAAGTAGAGGGCCCACAAACAACCTTTTCAAAAAAAAAAAAATAGTCTTCAAATGATAAACAGAGATGGAAAAAACACAGTGTTTACAAGGCCTCCTTCAATTATGAGCAGATGGCAAAAACACAGTGTTTACAAGGCCTCCTTCACAAATAATGAAAGGGTCAAGTCTCCAAGTATTAACACTGTGTTTAAGAAAAATTGTCAGTAATGGGCAGTTTGAGAGATAGTGTGTTTGAAAGAGTGCATTCACTGACAAACCAAGGCTATAATTTTGATTAAAGCAACCTCATCTAAATGGTAAAGAAGGTACACAAAGCTCTATTTAAAAGTGACTTCTACAACTAATAGAAAGAGAAATTCACACAGGTGATTTATGTAAAAAAGGCATCTCTCATTTAGACAGGCCCATTATAGTTTATCAAAATACTCCCTCCAAATGATGAGTAAAGGGAAAGCACTAGGAGTTATTTTTCATATAAACTAACTCTGTAAAAGGGTAAACAAGGATAATAAGGAGTTTGCATTTTGAGATGCTTTCCATCAAATGATGAGAGCAAGTTTCAAACGTTGAAAACAACCTCTTTCAAATAAATAGACAGAGCTTTAAAAAGGGTTGAAACATGGAGTATAGGACAAGCGCCCAGAAGTGTATGTTGAAAAGTGTCTCCTTCAGTAATAAGCAGAAGGCACTCAGTTTGTTTGAGGATATTCAAGAGTGACAAGTGGAAAATATCGCATTTTACCCCTAAATGGTCTATTCAAAAGCAACAGAGAAAACACATATGAAAAGACCTCCTTCACATCATAAAAAAAGGACTTACATAATGGTGTTGAGAGGCTGCAGTAGTGGTGTTTATATAAGGTAAAAGGTAACCTCTTTCTTCAAACATTAACACAGTCATCATAAGGGTTTTCTTCCAAAAGGAAAAAAGGTCCTTACCTTGTTTTTCCAAAAAGCACAAAGGAAAAAATAAGAAATCACCAAAAGGAGGGAAAACGCGTTCAAAAATATTTCTAAAGGGGCTATGAAAAACTCTCAAATGGACGTTTTGCATTCTTTTTTACAACTAATAGAGGAGAGGACAAATTTTTAGGACCTTGGGCACATTATTGTGAAAATTTTCAACACGCGACGCGCCTGGAAACGCTCACGGCGTGTCTGTAGCTATGTCCAGAAGGAATTAACAAACGACGCGACGCGCCTGTGCAAACCGCCTGGCGCCCAGTTAGAAATGCGACACGTTTGACCGGGCCACTCCTGAACGAAGTTTTGACCGCCTAGGCCCATGCTAAAGGGAGGTGGCTGCCATCCTCATGAACCCTCAAAATTTCCAAAAAATAGTTGAGTCTCCTTCTAAGAGGTATTTCTGTTTTCCCTGCCTAAGTTTTTGAGTTAAAAAGAGTTTGAAATCAAATTGTAAGGAAGAATAAAAATAGTAATTTCAAAGGGAAAATAGTGATTTCAAAGGGAAACATAGTTGTTTTCAAAAGTACCCTGTTTGCTTAAAAGATAGTGGTTGTTGAGAAAGAAGGCCTATTTACAGTTTAAGGACCTGTTTTGAAAGAATAGGTGAAAGAGGACACAGTCTCATAAAGGAAAAAGGCAGATTTGTTTTGAAGGTCTTGCCACTCAGTAATAAGAAAAAAAACACAGTTCTTGAGAAGGAAAACTTATTCTCATTAAAAAGGGAACTTGTTTGCTAGCTAAGAAAGAAATACAATACTTAAGGAAGAAATCTATTTTCAGTTTATTTGAAATACATGTTTTGATAAGAGAGTGAAGGAAAGCCTAAACAACTATGCCTCCAAAGAAGGTCAACAAAGGGGGGTCTCACAACAGATTTGAACCTATAACTGTGAAAGATTTAAATTATTCCCCTTCAGTCCTTTTCAATTTTCATGAGGTAGGGTGCCTTGATTTTTGCCAGAAAGTCTAAGAGGTCACAAATCACCCTCCCTTGACACAATTGTTTTCCCTGAGGTTGCAAGGAGAACATGTGCACATAGCAGGCCTTGATTTTATTCTCACTCCTAGGTCAGTGTCAAGAGCCACCAAGATTCCCTATCTTGGTGAGAAATGGTTCAAAGAAACCTATTTGGACCTATACCACTACAAACCCTTCTTGAAACTAGCTTACCAAAATGAATGCAAATCTATTTTCCCCTTTTCTCATCTGTTGAACAGTTTTGCGCCCCTTATGAAAACCATCATGAGATATTTCACATGTGAGGGGAGATATTCCCGAGTTTATTCCTATCACATCAGGCTTCTCATGCATTTCACAAGAACTTAGTTGCTAAATCTCCCTTTCTTCCAATGCAAAAGCATAGACAAGATTTCGTCCCTTGTCCAAAAGAGACCTCCTACTCAGCAGAAGGCTAGTCTTTTCCATCATTCTCTCATCAAAATCATCATCCTTCACCAGCTTGAAAAGAAAGGAGTTTCTTGGGAGACTTTCATTTCTCATCCAGATTTTACTACTTCCTCTTCATCTCATGGCCCATCTCATATGTCCTCCTCACCCTCCACTCACTATGTCTCTCCTTCATCTATTCAAACTACTCCTAAAAAGCAAGAATATCCTATGATTGATAGTGAAAAAGAGCAGTCTTATGAAAGCAGGCATGAGGTTAGTGATGATGAGGAACATAGTGATACTCAGCAAAGTAGTGAGCATGAACCAAGTGACAAACCACAGAGTAGTGACCATGAGTATACTAGTGATGGTGAAGAAATCTCACCAAAGGATAAGGAAGTCAGTGTCACTCAACAAAGTAGTGAGGATGAAGAACAAAGTAGCCCTAAGAAGATCAGTGAAAATGAGCATGGGGACAGTCCACCCATAGCTAGTGATGATGAGGAAAAAAAATGAAGAACAGTAGAATATTGATGATGAGGAACAAAGGGAAGATTCTAAACAAGGTAGTGATGATGAAGAGAAAAACAGTCCTCAAACATACAATAAAGGAAATAAGGAAAGTGACAATCAGCAGAGTAGTAGGGATAGTGAAAAAAGCGCCTCCCAGCAAAGTAGTGACCATGGTGGCAGCCCACACACAGAGTCTAAGGAAAACAGTGAAGATGATGGCAGCATGCAAAATGACAAAGAAGACAGTCATAATGAAGGCAGCCATCAACAAATTCAAGACAGTGAGGAGGGTAAACAAGGCAGTCCACAGACAGACAGTGAAGATAGTCAAGCAGCAAAAAAGGATGATGAAGCTAACAGCCCTAAAAAACATACTCTAAACAGCACTGATGAGGTTGAAGGCAACATATGTCAAGAGGATCAAAACAGTGATAAAGATGAAGATGGCAGCCCTAAACAAACTCAAAACAATGAGGAAAACAGTGAACAAGGCAGCAAAGCAAGTGATGATGGAGGCAGTAGTGTAAAGGATCAAGTTGAACAAGTGCTAGTGATAAAACCTCCTCTCTCTTCTCCTCAACACAGCCAAGAACATGTGCTTGTTGCCTCTCCTAGGAAAGGGGCCATGATTAATTCCTCAAAGGCACCAAAGGCTAAAAACACCAAATCTGCAAAGAAGAAAATCACTCCAGCAGTGACTAGTAATGTCACTAGAGCGCTAAGGAGTAGAGGCAAACTGCCTAAGAAGAGTATTGTTGAATTGCCAAAGAGAAAAAGAGCAAAGAAGTCCATCCAAAGCAAGGGCAAAGAAAAAGTTGAACAACAGGAGAGTAGCCATGAACAAGAAAGGGAGTTTGACATCATACAAATAGACAGTGATGCTGGAGATGATGAAGCCAAAATTCTTGAGTCACTTTTACAAAACAGAGAAGCCCAGATCTGGGACTTAGAAACTGATCTAGAAAGTTCGAAGGACCTCATACACTGTCTACAAATGAAAAATAAACAAATGAGTGGGAAAATGGAAATTTATGAGGCCCGGGCATTCAAATACCAAAGGGAAGCATACAAAGCACAAGTCAAGCTTGAAGAGTATATGGGTGAATTTGATGATATTGAGGAAGAAGAGCAGCTAGTAAGAAAAATGCCTAGGACTATGGGTCTTAGGAAAGCTTTGGAGAAACAGAGGGAAGGAGAAGCAACCCTTTTTCGATCATATCCTCTCACACAATTGCTTGCCCAAGAGATAGAAAATGATAAAGAATCATGGCTTGAAAGAGCCAACAAGCATTTGGAGGATAAATTATACAAAGCAAACAAATAATTGGGTTTTCAAAGGAATATTACTGGGCACTACAAGAAATTGAATCAATTTTCCTGAAGAAAACTTAAAGTTGCCCAAGAAAAGCTCAAAACTACCCAAAGAAGGCACCCAGTGAAAAAAGGGGAAAAAGACATATCTAGGTTTGAAATCTTGGCTTCAGCTTCCTTGCATGCTTCTAAAAACCCATAATGGTTTTGCTCACCAAAATTGAGCAAATTTTGACATGATCTTGTTTTTTGTGTTTTTTGGCCCTAATTACACATTTTTCTAGGCACTGCCATGTTTGCTAGAAGCATCCTCAGCTCATGAAAGTCATTTTTTTGGATGTATTAAATTTGAGGGCATCTACTAACAAATTTTCAGATCAAAAAAAGGTGTTTTGGTCCCCCAAAGAGGCAAAAATCAATCAAAATTCACCTTTCTGCCTCACATATCAGTAGATGAGACCCTCCTGGGTTTTTTCACTCAGTCCACTTTTTGATAGATTTCTAGAGATAAGTTTGATAAAAATCAAGTAGTTCCAGAAACTAGACATCTAGGGCTTTCCAACAAGCTATCATGGGCCTCGTTTTGACGTCGGGACGTTCCTCAAAGGTTATCTGCAAGACAGGCTTCTTTTTGCTGCTACGCTCCTGTAGCATTTTGGCTAAAAAAGCAGTTTTCTGAAGGTGGCCATCCAAATGTGCGTTTAGCTATTTTTAACTCTATGTCAGAGATTAGAAGTCAATTTTCTTGCTATTTTTAGCTTAAATAGATATTTTTGAAGATGTTTTGTGCCTTGGGCTTTGCAAAGCCTCAAGGACAAAATCAGATTTTGTATTAGGCCAATGGCCTTCTAGATGCTCTAGGAGGGTTTCTTTCTCTTTGGCCTATATAATCCAAGAAAATTCAATGTAACCAGAGGCTGAACTTGATGTTATAGAGCAATACATAGCATTACAAGCTTTGAAGAAATACTTTGTCTTATAAAGTGAATGATCTCTTGCTTGACTTTGATGGTGGAGGATTGTATGTAGGGTTCCATGGCTTGGTGAATGGTATTGTGTCCCTTATCCGTTATGTTTTCTTAGTTTATCATACATGTTTTCATGCTTCTTGCTTGCTGTAGTTCAGTAAAGAATAAGTTTGAGATATGCCCATGGAGGCACCTCAAATTTCGTGATTCATTACAGCTTAAATGTTTTCATCTTTCTTGGTTATGTCAAAGAATTCTTAATTGCTCTTTGGTACCCTAAGAACTAGTTATCAATTTCATAAATGGTTATTATGTATGTTGTCTAGTATGATTCATGGTATGCCCTACTTACTCATAGCTAATCAAAACTCCATCTCTAAAATCTCTCTCTGAATTATTGATTGTCTTAGTTAAGTCAAAGAGGTCTTGTTTTGATCTTGCCCTTTGCCCATACTTTGCAGTCTTATTTCAAAGTTCCCAATAGCTCAAAATATGATGTTTAGGAGTTCTCTCTTCATAGATTGAGTTGTTTGTTTGTCTTATTTTTTTTCCCAAAAAGTCTAAAGGTGATTTCCCCAAAGTTAGAGGGTCTTATACTTCTATGCATCACCTGATTGTTTATTTTCTGCATCTATCAGTTTGAGTTTCATTTATAGTGATTAATGGTTAGCCCTACCACATGAATGTTTGCTGTTTAAACTATTTGTGCTTAAAATCTCTTTTTACTTCACAAACTTAATGTCCATCTCATTTCACTTTCACCCAAATAATCCATTTACCTCGACCAAATTGGCCCTACAGTAATACCTTATCCACCATTGAGACAATCTTGACCTTTTCGACCCCATAGCCCAGTTGATCTAAAGAACTTTTTATCTATTTATCCTTTGATCAGTTCCCCTCAAAAACCCAAAACAAACTAAAAACATACTTAACAACTAGCCTAAAATCAAATATACAAGAAGCAAACAAGTTTACATGACTTGCATAATAGAGAGAGCCCTCTCTCGAGTCCCGATCTGTAGGTCCTTGGGCCCCAAAGTTGGTTCGATGTTGCCCCGTCATTTGGCTTGCCAATTTTCCAAATCACGTGACCCTAACACTTTGTACATATTGGTAACATAGTATAGTTATGTTACTTACTTTCAAGAAGTGTGATTTCATTTTAGTAGGTGTGTTTTTCTCAAAGAAAGTGTGATTTCATTTTAGTAGGTGTGAGTGTGATTTTAATTCAACATTTCATTTATGAAAGTGTGGTGTGATTTCATTTCAACATTTAGTTTATGCAAGTGTGGTGTGATTCAATTCAGAATTTCATTTATGCAAGTGTGACATGATTTCAATTATTCAAGTATTGTGTGATTTCCATTTCTGCAAGTGTAGTTTGATTTCATTTATGCAAGTGTTATTTCAATTTTCAAGCAAGTGTGATTTCAATTTCTTTATTTTTTGTTTGAATTGGATTGATTTAATTAAATTTGTAGTTAGTTCCAATTGCATTAGATTAATATATTCTAATAAATAACAAAATAGTACATATAGTACAGGTATACCTCATCAGTTTACAAAACCCGGGTTGAAAAATTAAATGACATGGATTTAAATCACAATTAAAGCACTGAATAACAACTACAACAGGTTTTTATTGCAAGTACCAAGTTGCATGTATGATTTCCTTGCTAGTTTTTGCATGTCTGGAACATGTATGTGGTTTCTTGGTTGTGATTTGTCATTGGCATGGAGGATTGCCTAGATTGATAGTGGTTTTCCCTAGCCTTTCCATTTCCTAGATATCCATGGTGTTGTGGGTTTACCTTTGTGTTTCTAATTGGTGCTCATGTTCCTTATGGTTGTGGGATGAGTTACTAGTTATTGCAAGCCTTGGTTGGAAAAACTCTCTAGAAGCCCTATAATAACTTGGGTTGAGTTAATAGTCCTAGAAGCCTTGGTTATAAAAATTATGTGGAATCCCTTGGTGGGTTGAGTTACTAGTCCCTGAAGCCCTAGTTGGAAAAACATTCTGGAAGCCCAACAACAGTTGTGGGTTGAGTTACTAGTCCTTGAGCCCTGGTTGGAACAAAGAATTTGGAGCCCTAGAAAACTTGGGTAGAGATTGATCTAGTGATGGTTAGTGATGTCTGACTGTGAGATGAAATCACTAGTTGAGCATTGCGGTGGTTTTGCCTCAAGAAGCCCTAGTTTGGTTTGTTTTGGTTTATTCCATGAGATCCCACATTCACGCTTGGAATATGGAACAAGGCTAACTAGCTAAAAGAAATATGTGGTTCTTCCAAATCTATGGTTGGGTGGTATGTGGAATTCCCATAACTGGTTGCATATTACATATGTTGATAAGAGCTCTTCTTCTCTTGTATTTGATGGGTACATGTATTTGTTAGTATGTGATCTTGATGGTTTTTTTAGCATTGATATTCTACTAGTTATATGCTGGTTATAATCATGATTTATGAAAAAGGTGAGTTAAGGCTCTCATCATGTTGTGGTTAGTATGTGAAAAATTAATGAATTAATGACCTAATATATAACATTGCAGTTATTGGGAGGAGATATTGGTCCTCCTTGTCGATTCTCAGATAAGTATAAGATCCCTATGCTCAGATCTGTTGTTATGCCTTGTAGATTACATGTTTATGATATGTTTGATGGAATTTATATCATGGCTAGTCCTTGTTGAATTAGGTCCTTGTTCAAGTTTTGCATTAGTAACCTTTCCATCATGTTATTTATCATTTTTTCAAGTTTCATGAAGTTCTGGGCAGTGGCCTGAGACCTAACCCTAAAAAGGCGGCTCAAAATCTGGGGTCACTAGCTCAAAACTGCTTGGAAAATTCCAAAATCGCTGGCATGCCTTGTTTTGGGAGCATCTGGGAAGCCTCAATCACATGCATGTCTTGTAATGATAGTGGTTGAGGGTCTAGATCAGTGAAATGATAATTTATCTCAAGGGTTAAGCACCTGGAAGGGTTGGTTACCTCTTGAAGGGTCTGTAGCTCTTGAGGAAGGTGATATTGGATTTTTTTTATCAGTTTTACTTCCTTAACTATACTTGGGGAGTTGAATCATATCATAGTAACTTACCTTCACATGTTTACCCCTGTAGACATGTTAACTTGGGTAAATGTGGGAGGGGGGCGTTACAGGGTGGTATCAGTTCATGGTTCCATTCTTCTTGGGTGATGTCTAGTTTCCATTCTCCTTGGATGAATGCTTTTTCATATGTACATGTCAGTTTCATATGTCTTGTTATTTTTGTGGTGTATGTGTTGTTGTGTATGCATGGTGGTTTTTAGGGTCCCGTGATTTAGCAGATTGGTAGACCAAATGCACAGGGTAACATGAAACCAGTCTTTGGAGTCCTAAGACCTAGCCTTCTTGGACTGAAAGAGGATTCTCTCTATTGTATGCAAAGGATGTGAAATTTTTGCTATTAGGGTTTGCTTTTAGGCTAGTTGTTAAGTGTAGGGTTTGTTTTTTGTTTGGTTGGGTAAGATGGTCAAGTATAATAGGTGGAGTGAGAGGTCTACAAATCATTGGGCTATGGAGTCTATGAAAGTCATGGATATCTCAAAAATGAAACAGGATGCATAATAGGGAAAATCTAGCTTGGTCAAATGGATCCTTAAGGAATCTGTGAAGTGGAATGAACAATAAGTTGGTGAACAAAGTAGGCATATAAGGGCAATGAAGAATACTTAAACAAATACCTTCTAAAAAAGATATCTCAAATACTGATCAACATAATAACATAATCATAAGGCATGGAAAACCAATAGCTCTTATATTATACTTTAAGCAAACAAGCATTCAAGATGAAGAATTCAGTGAACCATAGAAAGCAAGAAACATATCTAACTCTTAGTGATTTCACCTTCAAGATTTAGAAAACATTCAAGATAACAAATAACTTTAATCAATGAAGAGGGAAGGCCTAAACATTAGTGATCAAGATACAAAGAACTTTAAGGAAAATTATCAAGCATGGACAAAAGGCATGATCAAAACATGGTCTCTTTGGCTAAACCTAACAAGTAATACTTCAAAGAGAGATTCCAAAACAGAGTTTAAATAGCATCAAATAGGAAGGGTTAACCATAAAACATATTTGAAACTATTGTATTGAACCATTCATGGAATAAACAAGCATAAGGAGGTCTAAGGAGAAGCTAATAATTCCTTAAACAAACCCAACAGAGGAAAACACAAAGACAATAGAAACAGGAAGGACTAAGGTGCCTCAAAGAAAATTTCTTAACCTATACTCTTCTATCTTACTACAGCATAGAGGGATGGAAACATAATGAAAACAGAGAAAAAAATAACATGAGAGAGAAGAAATTCAACAATAACCAAGCTCAGGGATCCTACAATCTATCCTCCTTCATCATTCATCAAAACAAGGCATTCAGAAACTCCACAAAACCAATTTCTTCTTTAAGCTCAAGAAAACCATGTATTTCTCTCAAAACTCATCAAATGCCAACCTGTACAATGGAATCCTCATGCTTTATTGATCTTAGCAAGTGATGAGGTGGAAACCATAAGAGGCTTCTAGAAACCCTAATTTCATCATAAATGTCATTTATGTGCTTGAAGACCATGTAAGGCCCAAGACACATAATATCTAAGCTAATAAATGAAAAATAACATAACATAACTCCTCTATCAAATCTGGAGTGATTTTCCCAAGAAAACATTAAAAAATAATTTTTCCATCAATTTGTGTGCTTTCTTGACTTTTTGGCCCAAAACACACAGTGTTGTCCATGAGCGCAACACCACCTTAGGCAAAAAACAGGTCCTGTTGCAGCCAAGTTTTTGGTGTCTTCCCGATGTCAGATTTTGGTCTGTGATGGCTCGTTGGAAATCTTGTTGAGTCCTAATTTTAGATATGCCTCTAGTTTTCTGATTGAGCACCTGTAACCTGTTCAAAAATTTAATTTCCCAAGATTGCTCTGAGCGTAGCGCCAGGCTTGAAAAGGAGGCAGAATGGTGAAAAATGGTGAAAAATGAGGTGTTTTTGACCTTTTGAGGGGCCAGAACTACTAGAATTGCTCTAAAATTTGGTGAGCATAGTGTGCTAGCCATGATAAATCCAAAAAATATAGAGTTTTCCCACTGATGATTCCTGATGGAAAAGCATAGCACCAGTGGCGCTGCGCTAATAGGCCTCCAAAATCTCAAAAAAAAGAAAGAACTTGCCCAAATTTCTTCAAAATTGGTGGATTTCTCCCTCATGGGGTTTGAGAGACCTGTAGAGAAGCTTGGGCCAAAAATCCAAATATTTTTTGACCTTTTTCCTCTTTTAGTACCTGTAGCTTAGCAAGGGTTTCTTCAGTTTAGCCCTTGTAAATTGATTTCTCTGGGCATAAGGTTTGGTCATCTTTCTTTGTAGATCAAGGTCCTTATTTTCCTTTGTCTAGCCCTGGAGCCAAGGTGAAGGGCATGGTCCCTTGCCTTTTTGAGGAAGCAAACACAAGTCTAGGCCCTCTTTGGTATGTTGATGAAGAAGGAGTGAGTTTGGTCTTATTGGTGTATTTATCATGGCTCTGATCCTTGTTGTTGTCATTAAGCTCTTAATTTTCATCATTAGCATCATCAATCATCACATTATTTGTTTCATCACTACCCTCTTGGTCCTCAACATCATTACCACCCTTACCCTCTTCACTGATTTCTACATTGTCACTTTGGTCTTCATTTGGGCTACTTGCCTCTTCACTTCTATGATCCTTATTTTTATCATCACCCCCACCACTTCCTTCACTGTCACTATGACTGTCATGATTACCTTCAGTCTTTTCTTACTTTTCTCATCATCATGGTCACTGTGGGGGTCACTGTCTTCAATATTTTCATGACTGTCATGACTGTTGTCATGTCTGTCATGAATGTTCTCTTCTTTACTCATACTTACCTCATTACCTTCTGCACTTTTTTCATCTGTTTCACTTGTAGCCATGTTATCCTTTGCTTCATCATGAGTGTAATTTCTTTGACTGCCTGCCTAGTCATCTGAGCTATTTCCCTGTTTGTCACCTTTGTCCATTTCCATGTCCCTTGCTTGTTCTTCATCATCTACCTCTTCCTCATCTTCATTATCCTCCATCTCCATGTAATATGCCCTTTTTGGGCTCAACTTATTATCACCCTCAACCTCATTAGGGTTTGGCTCATTGTCATGTTTACCCCTATCTTCATTTGATTCTTCATTGCCACTTCCTTCTTCATTTGATGCATCAGGAGTAGGGGAGGAAGGGAGGTTTGCTTGAGGAGGGGATAGAGGAGTAGAGGGAGGAGGATGAGATGAGGAAGGTAATTTTATTTGATGATGTGTCTGGGGGCTTGAATTTGAAAGAGGCTCATTTGGACCATGAATTGTAACTACCCTAATTCACTCTCCCTCAAATGACAATTAATTTGTTAAAGGAGGCCAAAAATAGAGGTTTATTATGCATTGAAGACCCAGGGCTTGCAAAAATAGGGTTTAGTCATTCCATAGCCACCAAATGACTAAAAAAAATTGAGAGGAGGAGAAAAAATGGCACCTACTAGCTTCACTTGCTTGCAGGTCTTTGGAGGCAAATTTGAGGGTGTCCTTGAGCCTTTGGGAAAATTTGTTGCAAGTCTGGAGGAAATTCTGCATTAGTGCAGCACTGAGATATAAGCACAGCCCAACCCTATATATGCACAGCAGAGTGAAAAAATTCATTGTGGAGAACCCTATTTGCACAAGCCACAAGCCCCTGGTGGAGCACAAGCCAATTTCGAGTGCAACGCCTCAACCTCACAAAAACACAAATTATTGTGTCCTTTGTAAGCACAGTGCCACCTTGGCATAAAATAGGTCCCGTTGAATCCAAATTTTTAATCCTCCCGATGATTTATTTGGGCATTTGGCCTCGTGATAGCTCATTAGAAGTTTAACCTATCTAATTTCTAAATACACCATTTTTTCCCCGATTGAGCTGATTTACTCCAGTAGTGCAGCAATCTTCCCGTGACACCCGTATTTTTAACATCTCCAAAACTCATGAGTACCTAAAAACATAAGGCATTTTTTCCTCTTGGACCTAGACACAAACTTCCTCTCACTTTTGTCAAATTCTTTTCTTTTTGGTCAGAACATAGTTTAAAGCAAAACAAGCCCTAGGTGTGGCAAATGATTTGTCCTTTGGAATGAATTCTTGGAAAATGATGGAGGCATGATGTTTATGAGTTGGTATGGATTTATGCTTGCTGATATGATCTGTCATATGTATCCTTTTCTCTTATTCCTCCTTTCCATAGAAAACCCTAGCTTAGTTGGATGAGGAAATTAGGGTTTGGTGTAGGGGATTTAGGACTACCTTGTAGAGGGAGGGGAATGAAGGGGTTAAGGGCAGTATAAATTCTTGGGGAAATTTAAGGGGATAGGGATAGATGTTAGAGAGTAGGGGAAAGTTTAATTTCAAGGATTGAGTGAGGGGAAAGGGTCCAAAAGGGAAAAAGACAGGCCTAGTCCCAAAAAGTGTCAAATTGTGGCAATAGACTAGGTTTTGTAGAAAAATGATGAGTTTGAGGGATAGGGGTGATGGTAAGTGTTTATGAAGGTATATTAAGGATAGGGGAAGGTGTAAGAGAATCATGATACAAGCCTTGTTGATGATTTAACCATGGAAGTCATGAAACCAAGAAAATTACCCTAAAAAACCCTAGTTTTTTTGTCTCCCTTGCTGCAAGATGTCATCATCGAGTAGCATACCTCTTACCTTATCAATTTCTTCTGTTGGTTGGCCTCTTATTACATCTGCAAAATTTTCAAGATTTCCCATTACCTTATGTGCAGACTTTGAAGCTGAATGGTAGTCTTTTTGGAGATGATGACCTGGAAACACATGAAACCCCAATTGACCTACTAGGGATTCTTTGACCTCTCTTTGACTAAAAATTGGTTTGGAATATTCAAGTATAAAAACAGAGTATTTAAAAAGTGGTGTATTGAATATCCAAAATCAAATTTACTTGATTTATCTAAAGAGTCTACAGAGATAGTTTAGAGACCATCAATGCTTGAGGAACTTGGGGATCATGGGCATGAGTTAGGCTTGTAGGAAACCTTAGATGGAAAATGGAGTTATGGGCAAGGAAAAAATAGAGTGATTAGGTTATAGGTGGGAAAATAGGATGTAGATGAGTGGCATAATCCCATGAGGGGTCTTTTAGGAGTGGTAGGTTGACCATGGAATGAAAAAATAGTAGAATAGTGAAAAAATTGTTCTCAGGATAATGAAGGCAGTGAGATTTCTAAAACTAACAATATTCAGGAATATTGTTTTTAGAAATCTAGAACCAATCTATAGTCATATACAAATAGTAAAAATTATGGATGACTAATAGTGTCTCCACTTGGGGAGGGTAGCTCCTTTTTGGGAGGTGTCCATAACCTCAGAGTTCAGATATTTGAGCTTTGAAAACTAGTGCCTTACTTGCACTTTGCATATCTTTCTTTCTTAATTTGCTGATGTTCTTTTCAATCTATGATCTCACAATCTGAAAAGACATGTTTGCTTCAACCTCTTTCCTACCTACCCATCTTACTTGGCCTAACATTTTTTCTTCACTTGGGTGCACTTGGACTGGAAAACCCTTGACATCATTTTATTTTGAAAGCATAAAAGGCTATATATTTCTAACCTTATTACTTCCAAGAGTTCAGATTAGGCTAATGAACTCTCTTATTATCTTACCTAGACTAACTGACCGTCAAGATTAAGACGCATGACAGACTTCATTCTCTAAGCTATTGACATGAAACTGAAAACATGGTTTGAACCAGGATTTAGGCAATCTGATTCACCATGAGCTATGGCATTGGGACAAGTTGCACACAAATATTATTTTTGTACAAACAAAACTAGAAATCATGAGGGCTATGATTTATCATTTGTTAAGCATTCCCATATTTCTCTTTGGTTCAGATTTGAGCATGGAGAACCAAAATATTTTCTTCCTAATCTATTCCTACTGACAAGTAAAGTTTAGATGTTTTGACAAGTTTTATTTCACTAAATTATCAATAATAAATTAAAAACATGTTCAGCCATGATTAGGCTAGATGACTGAACAAGATCTTCTTTTGAACAAGTAGTGGCATTTAGGCTTGCACACTTTCAGTATTACTATTTTTTGGGTATGGGGCTATAACTCTTTTTCAAATCTGCCCTCTTTTTCCTTCTTTCTTTGTTTTTTACTTTTTCTCTCATTTTGGTCAAAACAATCTAAAACTAAAGGTAGAAAGATGCTCATAGTGCCAAGCTTATTCGCTTGCCTATCTATCCTAATCTAACTTATACAATATATACATTCATTTGGTGAACTCCCTTTTCCAATATAACCAGTCAAGTAGATGATTCCATGAGTGATTTTGTTTCAGCTCTTTGAGTGGTGAAAAAATCAAAAGGACACTCCCACCTTACTAGTGTTTGAATAGTAAATTCTAAAATGTTCTTGAAATTCTGCATCAAACTGCTCTTTACATGGCATACCCCTCCTTTAGATGTCTCTAATAAATTAGCTATGGGATCTTGAAATAATACCTGAATGTGAGGATTTGGAAAATAAGCTTGATCCAGGACTACTTCTTCCTCCACTTCACTAAGCTTGGGACTCTTTTGGAAAAGAAACTCCTCCTCTTCCTCATGATCATCTGCACTATCAGACTCATCATATATTTCCATGTTGTCCTCTAGCAAACCTGATTGAATATAGCCATATTTTTTCTCTTTCTCTTGTGAAGGCTGGACATAGGGTTGAATGTGTTCTCTGTTGTTAAAATCAATACCCAAAGATTGATAATTTATGATTGCAATAAGGTTGTCTTTGATGAATTGAAAGGAAGCACAACAAAGAGGTAAAGACCCTTCCCTTTCTCCCAAACTTTCTACACTTTATTCTTCACTGTCATAGCTGAGTTGTATTTGTTGATCACTATATTTGAGCTGTTGAAAATGACTGTCTTTGTCCCAAAAACTAATCACTGATTGTTCTGTAGTTTTATCTTGAGTCCGGAGAACATAAACATCATCATATTTATCATATTTGGGTAGCTTATTCATAGGAGGAATGTCATCCATTATGCACATTTGGTCAGCAGATTGTTCCACCATATAAAAAGGAGAGTGTTCATGGCCAATAGCTTCTCCTTTAGCAATCTGAAATGACTTGAAGCACAAGGGTAGGGACTCAAGAGGTGCTTTGATTTGAGGGGAGAACTTCTGGATTTGAAAAAGGGTTTGTATTATCCATTTCTTCCCTTAGTGATTCTTTAGAGCATTCTACTTTGTTTCTATTTTCAATTTTCTTGTAATACTCTCTTAATTGTGAAGCAAAATATATAGGAAGGCATATGGTACTTACTTGAAAACTTTCCGCATCTTCTTCTTTACAACCTTGCTCAGTCAGTATGTTTTGATAGATATCTTTGCATTGAAATGACTGATTTGGTTCTTCCCAAGAAAATGGTACTGGATGCTTTGAATAATCAGCACCAACCTCAACCTTGTACTCTTCCTCTTTCTTGCCAAGTATATGCATCATTTTGTTGATTGTATCTGTCAACATCTCTAGCTTTACCTCTGAAGATATCAGTCTCTCTTGATCTGCTTTATCTTTCTCTATTACTCTTAGATTTTACTCCATGTTTAGTATTTTGACTTCCACATAAACTATTATCCTTTGCATTTCCTCCAGGGTCGAAGGATCTCTTTCTCTTATCTGTAAAACCGTCTTTAGGTCAAAAGAACTTGGGTAGTGCAAGAGAGCCCACCCTAAAGGTGGCTTTATCTTAGCAGGTATTGCATTGTATACTTTATTGAACCTGGTTGAAAAGTCTTGTACTATCTCCCCTGGTTGTATTTTTAAATGGTTGTATTCCTCTATGATGAGAACTTCATTTACCATGACCACCCACCTATCTAGGAAGACTAGAGTGAATTGATGAAAATTGATAATGCTTGCAACTAGAAGGTCTTTAAACCAAATCTTAATTTTTCCTTATAATGATAAGGCAAACATTCTAATGCGCACATCATCTTCTCGTATTTCAAACAAGTCAAGTAAATTCTCAAGATTTTGAATGTGCTCTTCAACAATGACTTTTGAGCTTTCTCCATCAAATCTGGGTAGTTTATTTGCAAGATTTGTAGGGAGGGCCCAGATCAGGATAGGAGACAAAACTAGAGGTTTGTATCTTTCTGGGACCTTTGTGGGTATAGGTAGTGCAAAATGATATTTATGACTATTTGAGGTTTCAACAAGAGCAGGAAAGGTAGCACGAGGCTCATGTTATACTATGTATTCCACAGGTGAATCTAGGGTAGTCACAGGTGTATAAGTCAGCTCATGGTATGAAATTTGAGGCTCAGATTTTTGAGGCTTGAGATATTTCCAATGATAAATGTAGATCTCATCAGTGTATTCTTGATCAGGCTTAAAGTAGGATAGAACATAGTTATAGATAAAAGAAATAATTTCTTGAATCCAACCTACGCTTGAGTGATATTTCTTTCTAGGATGACTGGTCATGTTTTAGGTTCTTCCTCCAGTGGAGTCTCTAGGTCTATGGAGAGTTGTGGACTCGCCAGGTAGATGATTTCAACTATTTTAAGGCAGGTTGTTGTCCACCATCAGCAACTGAATACCAATCTAAGGATGTTTGTGGGTTTTCTGAGGTCCTAAGGTATACTTAGATTGTCACTAACTCAGAAGGTCCCACCGTGATTGCCAGAATGTTAGGGTCCCGTGATTTAGCAGATTGGTAGACCAAATGCACAGAGTAACATGAACCCGATCTTTTCCATCCTAGGACCTAGCCTTCCTAGACTCAGAGAGGTCTCTTTCTATTGTATGCAAAGGATGTGAAATTTTTGCTATTAGGGTTTGATTTTAGGCTAGTTGTTAAGTGTAGGGTTTTTTGTTTGTTTGGTTGGGTAAGATGGTCAAGTAGAATAGGTGGAGTGAGAGGTCTACAAATCATTGGGATATGGAGTCTATGAAATTCATGGATGTCTCAACAATGAAATAGGATGCATAACATGGCAAATCTATCTTTATCAAATGGATCCTTAAGGTATGTGTGAAGTTCAATGAACAATAAGTTGGTGAACAAAGTAGGTGTCTAGGGCAGTGAAGAATCCTTAAACAAATACCTTTTAAACAAGATATATCAAATACGGATCAACATAAGAACATAATCATAAGGCATGGAAAACCAATAGCTCTTAGATTATACTTTACGCAAACAAGCATTCAAGATGAAGAATTCAGTGAACCATAGAAAGAAAGAAACATATCTAACTCTTAGTGATTTCACCTTCAAGATTTAGAAAACATTCAAGATAGAAAATAAATTTAGTCAATGAATATGTAACACCTAAACATCAACGATGAAGCTACAAATAACTTTAAGGAAACTTCTCAAGCATGGACAAAGGGCATGATCAAAACATGGCCTCTTTGGCTAAACCTAACAAGTAATACTTCAAAGAGAGATTCCAAAACAGAGTTTAAATAGCATTAAATAGGCGGGGCTAACCATAAAACACATTTGAAATTACTGTATTGAACCATTCATGGAATAAACAAGCATAAGGAGGTCTAAGGAGCAGCTAAGAGTTCCTTAAACAAACCCAGCAGAGGAAAACACAAAGACAATAGAAACAGGAAGGACTAAGGTGCCTTAAAGAACAGTTCTTAACCTATACTCTTTTGTTCTACTATAGCATAGAGGGATGGAAACATAATGAAAACATGAGAAAATAATAACATAAGAGAGAATCACTTCACCAATAACCAAGCTCAGGGATCCTACAAGCTATCCTCCTTTATCATTCATCAAACAAGGCATTCAGAAACTCCACAAAACCAATTTCTTCTTCAAGCTCAAGAAAACCATGTATTGCTCTCAAAACTCATCAAATGCCAACCTTTACAATGGAATCCTCATGCTCTATTTATCTTAGCAAGTGAGGAGGTGGAAACCATGAGAGGCTTCTAGAAACCCTAATTTCATCATAAATGTCATTTATGTGCTTGAAGACCATGCAAGGCCCAAGACACATAATATCTAAGCTAGTAAATGAAAAATAACATAACATAACTCCTCAATCAAATATGGAGTGATTTTCCCAGTAAACAATTAAAAAATCATTTTTGCATCAAATTGTGTGTTTTTTTTGACATTTTGGCCCAAAACACAAAGTGTTTTCCATTAGCACAATGCCACCTTAGGCAGAAAATAGGTCTTGTTGTAGCCAAGTTTTGGGGTCTTCCCGATGTCAGATTTTTCTCTGTGATAACTCATTGGAAAGCTTGATGAGTCCTCTTTACATATTGGTTTTCTAGCTAAGCACCTGTAACCTATTCAAAAATTTAATTTCTCAAGACTGCTCTGAGTGCAGTGTCAGGCCTGAAAAGGAGGCAGAATGGTGAAAAATGAGGTGTTTTTTGACCTTTCGAGGGGTCAAAACTACTCCAATTTCTCTAAAATTTGGTGAGCATAGTGTGCTAGACATGAAAATTTCAAAAATGTATATTTTTCCCTTTAAGGATGCCCGAGGGAAAAGCACAGCGCCAGTGGCGCTACACTAATAGGCCTACAAAATCTCAAAAAAAAAAAACTTGCCCAAATTTCTTCAAAACTGGTGGATATCTCCCTCATGGGGTTTGCGAGACCTGTAAAGAAGTTTGGGCCAAAAATCTAAGGCTTTTTTGACCTTTTGCCTCTTTTAGTACCTGTAGCTTGGCAAGGGATTTCTTCAATTTAGCCCTTGCAAATTGATTTCTCCAGGCCTAATGTTTGGTCATCTTTCTTTGTAGATCAAGGTCCTGCTGTGGTAAAACATAACTCCCCCATTTTTGACTTGTTCACTTCAAATAATGGGGACCCTTTCTATACAAATTTTGGCCAAACACCTTTTAGGATTTTTATTTTAGTTGATTATCCTACGCTTTTGTTAATTTTTCATTTTCTTTGGATTCTTGTTTCGATTTCTTTGTTAAAATCGATTTTTTATAAGCTTCCCATTGACGCTTGTTACGCCTCATTTGGTCAACTGGTTTGAAAATGGTATTCCTTTGAAGTCCTATTATTTATCTAGTCTAGGTTAAAAATGCTATTTTTATTCTTTTTATTTATTTTCGGAGTGGCTGTAGTTTAGATAATTTCATAACTAATTTCATTAAAATAAAATCAAAAATAAACATTGATATTTAATATTAAATTTTGAATTAATTAAATTAATATGATTAATTTAATTAAAATAAAATATAAAATATAAAATATATATATACAAATAAAAAAACAAAAAATTACATCGCATATCGCAACCATCGCAATTCTAATAACATGCACATCTTAAAAAACCCGATGACCTTCATTCCCCGATATGTGATGGCTCTTCAAGCATTCACCAAAGTTTGATAAAATACCATGTGTTTAAGTCTCAATGTGATCGCTCCATCGCATCACGGTCCTCAATTGATACAACTCGACTCAACCGTTTATCCGATGCAATAGGTCAAACATTGACTTTTGTTTTTAACTCCTTATAACTCCCGTGACCTCATACTAATTTCACATTCCTACACCGCAAAATTTCTCGCATCGCAGATTTTATATGTGGACATTCCAAAAAATGCGACGGTGTATTTCTTGCGATGTGCGATGGCTTATTTCTTTCAACAAACTTTGCATTTGTTTTTGTTTAAAGTTTATAATACATTTGTTTTTTGTTTAACTTTCACTCATACGTATAAGTGAAGAGGTAGAATAGTGGCAGGTTTTTTTTTTTTTTTAATAGTTTAAAATATTTAATATTTAAATATTATATTAATTAAATTAATATAATATTTAATATTTAATTAAATTTAAATTTAAATATTATTTATATTAATATTAATTAGTTTATAAATAGTTAATATTTTAGTTAGTTAGATATTAATTAATAAATAGTTTATTAATTAATTAGTTTAGTTCATAATTAATAATTAAAGTAGAATTAATTATTAGTTAATTAGAATTCTAATTTAGGATTAATTTTTTAATTTAAATTCTGATTTTTAGCCCAGCAACAGAATTTCCAGAATTGTGCCAGTTTTGACTCGTCAACTTTGGAGGCTCATAGATTGAGTTATACTTGGCCAAATGAGGCCCAAGACGGCTCATTGGAAAGATAAAATCAAGGAGAGCATTTCTAAGGAGGTTTCACTAATAGGTTTGGTCATTAATTGGATAAAAAATCATGCAGAATATCAAGCTCCGAATTTCTAAAACAAAATCAATTCTCTGAGTTATTTTTTGCATTTTCATTTGTCCTAAGCCTCTTCTAATTGCAGATTCGCTCATAAATAATATCCTTGGCCAATTAAACCATCCCAGGCATCAATAGAGAGTTTATATTTTATTTTCAATTATTTATTTAAATAGAATTTGATTGGATTTGTTTTAATGCCAGAAATGGTATTTTGATTTTATTGTTGCATCTTAATTTATTTTGATTTCTTTTTGCAGGAAAATAGTAGAAGAGATATGAAGAAAATATCTTAATCAATGAGAATGCTCTAGCAATTAAAAGAATGGGATTTTTGAGCAAATAAAATGGGATTGGACAGATCTCTCCTCAAAAAAATTTCCTCTCAAGAATTCCTGTGCAAATATTATAAATAGCAGATTGCAGAATGTAATAAAGGCCTGCTCTCTTCTGCAATTCTGGAATTCTAAAAGCACTTTTGTAATAGGGATTTAAAGTTGTAGGTGGGAGGAGTGGAATCTCAGATCTGGAGATTATTAAGGTTTTTCTTTTACATTCTGAGTTATGTATAATGAACAGAGTTTGCACTATTGTAGCTCTGCTTTTGAAAGTAGAAGCTTAGGCATTGTAAAGGACTATTAGAGACCGGAGCTGGAGAAATGGATTCAATAAATTGGTATTTTGAATACTATCATTTTAAATGGTGGTTTTATTTTATGATAACATGAATGGTGTCAATTTACTTACATATTTGTGCACTTTTTTAGGTATGGGTAATTTGCTTCTATTTTATGTTGTTATTTATCTCTGCTCTTATGGGCTGAATTCTGATTTCTGAGTAACTATTTACTCATAAATCTGTCTTTTAATATTGGATGAATAAATAGTGATATGTTGTGAACTTCTTCCGCATATTATTGTTTAATAATTCAAGTTACTGATTAAATGATCAAGATCATTCTGAGAACTTCTTCCTAAGTGTTGTTGATTAATTATTTTAGTTAAAAGGTCTCAATAGGATATGTTTTTCTATCCATAATGTCAGTTAATTGAACTATTTCATTAACTTGATATTCATTATAAACAAGACATATTTCAATCTCAATATTATAAATACCTGCTCTTGGTTGGGTTAGATCTATATCTGCCTAATTAAGATAGGATTAAGATAGTTTATTTTGCTTGCATCTTAGAATAAGTTTGCATTTAGATTAATTTCTACATTCTTTTAAGTCCTCTTCCCAAAGAGGCAAACTTTAGTAGTGGATTGGCTGAGCCCTAAATCAGCTTAAGGATCACTTTCTTGCCTGATTAGCAAGAAGGTTGATCTGATGTCTCTTTTCCATTGGTGAATGAAAGTCATATTTTAAAGCCATTGGAGATGGAGAGAAGGTAATTGGACCTAGTTGAACCAGTCGGAACCACCATTCCAAACGGAAAAGGAGTTGCTTTAAGGTCCGGACCGAGTGGTCATCCCCCATGTTGTTGCAGCGATTTTCGAGGCTTCAACATTTTGGCGCTAGAAGGAGGGCCTGAAACTTGTTTTCTGTTGGAGTATTTTTAATTTTAACATTTTATTTAATCATGATGGCTCCTTTTAAACTTCCAATTTGGAGTTGTATCCATGGACGTGCATCTTCCAATACTCCACCCGAAGTGGTAAGACTCTTGTCTCAGGTAAAGTTTAATGGTGAGATAAATTCTTCTGCTTTTAATCATGTCCTTCAATTTATTCAAAATGTTTCAAATTATGATTTTCAAGAAATTGATGAAGGCATTTTATGCAGAATTTTTACTCTCACATTTGCGGCAAAAGCCAGAAACTGGTGTAGAACTCTTCTGGTTGCCTCAATTCACAGCTGGGATCAATTTTTTACAATTTTCATTTGTAAATTTGACCGCTATGATTATGATCAGGTATGTGATGAAATTGAATATCTACGAAATGAAAATGAGTCTGTTAGAGATTTTAATATTCGATTTCATTTGAATTGTTTAAAATTTAATGTCAAAGATGAACCTATGAAAGAAGAATCACTAGATTGGTTTGAACATAATTATTCTCTTCCTCCTATTCCCGATCCATATGAAATTAGTTCAAGCTTTGTTCCATCCCCTTCTAATATAAATGAGAATTCCAATTTGGGTGTGCAAATAAATTGTGATGAAGAGGTTTCAAAAAGCTTGGAAAATATTTCTAATCAAATGCAAGAAGACAAAAACAACAATTTTGGAGAAAGACCTGCATTGGAATCTGAAATTTTCTCTGCATTAAATTCAGAAAATCAGATTGTAAATCAGCAAGTGCAAGCAACAATCAAAGTAAATAATAGCATGCAAACTGCTGTACAAATTTCTGAATCTTTTCATGATGAGCAAATGCTGAAATCAGAGCAGCAAAGCAATCTTCTTCAAAAAAGCATGAGTACGCAAAGGAATGATTTAGAATCTGAAATTTACAATGAGCATAATGTACAAGAATTCTCAAATAGAAACATTTTTAAATGCATTATTTCAGATTCACATTTTTCCCTTTATCCTGATATTTTTAATGATGGTAATTTTTCCCCTCTTGGTGTTAATGATATTTCAGAAAATACAGAGGCTGATCTAAATGAATTACCATTAATTTTTTATCAAGATAGAGAAGAAATTAATGATCATTCTTTTTCCATTAATGAACATGAAATTCTTGTTCCTCCGTGTTTGGATATATTGGATAAGATTGAAGGGAATTCTAGAGAATCTTGTGAAGTCATTTATGATAATTACTCTGACATTGAGGATGTTGATTTATATTCTTCTAAAGAGAGTCCTCATGAGAAAATTCAAATAACATCTGAGAATGAGGAACATTTCAATTTAGAAATTATTCCAACTAATCCTCACTCTAAAGCAGATAATCATCTTCATGATTTCACTATTCAAGAAAATATTCCAATTTATGATTCATATCATGATCAAACTTTCATTCCTGTTCATAATCATAAATCTCTTTCCAATTCACAAGTTGGAATTCGAAATTACTCAAATTCCATAATTCTGGCCAATCCTTGTGAAAAAGAAATTATTTCAAAACAATCCCAATTGTGCTGTAACATTAGTTGTACAAATAGTGATTTCATTTTATTTTTGTTTCCTCACTTATTTTGTATTAAATCAGATTTATTTTCAGATTTTATTTTTCAGATTTTTGATACATTACACTGGCATATTGAACACTTTATTATCAAACATTCAATTGATACATTGCCTTGTTTGAAAATTGAAGTTTTATATTATAATCAAAAGCATCAAAAGCTATTTCAATTTCAATTTCAATCAATGCTAATGTTTTATCAAAAGCTTCTATCTTCTCAAAGACAATATCAACAAGAGAATGTATTTTTAGAAGTCTGCCAGCAATCCAATTTAATTAATAATTTTCCATTTCATTTGAAAGATTTCCATCCATTTTTCATTAATTCATTTGAAAAATATTTGGAAATTTTTCCTTCATGGAAGATTGTCAATAGCTTAACATTTACACATAACACTAACAATTTCTTCCAGGCCTTTGAATCTAAAAGTTCATATCCACAATCTGGCCTTTCATCTCCTCTTTTGAACATTTCCCAATTATTAATAGAAATCCATCCAGATTTCTATGATCCAATTGGTATTCAATTGAAAAGAAAATTTCATGAGAAGGAGATTTTAGATAAGCTTCTAACAATAGTTGTACATTCTGATTTCAGGTTTAATTTTCTTAGTTCAATTAGATTTGTATTTTTATTACTAACATTTAAATTGTACATACATGCAGGGATTAAAATGAGAAAATGGTTACACTGGAAATATGACTATACCTAGTCATTTTTCAAGTATATGGTTAGAATAGGAGTAGAGTTAATGTAGTTAATTTATTTTCAACAGTTCTGCAGATTAAAAATAAAACAAAGCAATCAGCCATTTTCATACATGTTCAGTGAAAACATTTTCTCCCAATCAGAAAATTTTAATTCTTGCTTTCCTTTTTAAATTTCTTACAGCAATACCTATACTCTGTCTATTTTGAATAATGTCTTAATTAAATTCAATTAAGGTTGCACTTGGCATCAATTGCCTCAAAGCCACTTTTCTTAATTTCGGGATTTCCTTCTAAGATTTTCTTTTGAAATTTATATGATAAAGGTTTTGAGGATATAAAAGCTTCATGATCTCATTATCCCATGAAATGTATGATTGTATATGATAAGCTTAATTCTGATTCAATCATTATTAGTCAGTCTAACCTTTCGTGGTAATCATATGAAGTTCATATTATCTTCCTTGAAATTTGCTAAGCTGACCTTTAGGATGTCCATTTTGCTGTGTGCACACATTCAAATCTGTTTTGACATTTTTCCACAATTAGTGGCTTTATCCCATTCGGACCTTTAGTTTATTATCTGATGTTGTAATACGCATCATATTTATTTACTAAAGGCATTATTGAACAGTGACTATAACAATACAAATTTTTTTCAAGTTAATTTGGAATGAGCAAAGGTAATAAATTGTTGTTTCAATTCAAAAGGGAAGACTATTTTCATATTTATTTCTGGTAAATTTTATATTTCCTGAACATGAACAAGCAGATTTTATTTAGGCTGATTGCTCACTCCAATTTAGAATAAATGATGAGATGATTTTGAACAAAGGAAAAATTTTGATAAATCGAAGGAAAAATTTGAAGATTCATGAGATAAAAAACTACAGAGAATTTCCTTCCAAGTACGCATTCACAAGTTCATTATCATCTATTATTAGTTTCTCTTTTTCTTAGTTCATTTTTTATTTTTTTTGCAGGTTTTCATTTGTTTTCAAAACTTGAAATAAGCAGCAAACCCATTTCAAATTTGCAACAGGTTCAGGGAAATTTTATTTTGAGATTCATTAGAATTTGAACATTTTTAACTTTGCTTTCAACCATCAAAAAAACCAATTGAAATTTCAAGCACTATCATAGGATTCAACTTGATTTTCATATTGCTGATACTTCAGTGAAAATGTTTGCAATATTATCATCTCACTTGTCTTCGTCAATAATTTCATTCCGATATCACATCATCCACTTCACAACCATTTGTAGCGAAATATTTCAGTGGAAGTAGCTTTTAGCATTTTTGACAACAAATTGTTCATAAAATATCTCCGATATATTACCTCGCTCATATGTCATATCACATTTCACATATCAAAGGTTTGCAGTTGAATATGCTTCCATTATCATGAATCGCCGATCTCCGATAAACAACTTTACCGATATTGCGATGACCACATAATTCTGGACCCAATATGAAATTCAAATCAAGTTTATAAAATATCGCGTCCAACCAATCGCAATAAAATTAGGAGCATAATTTTAAAGGGTCGATGTCTCGGATCTGATATGTTACTAAAATTTCATCATAAAATTATCGGGTCCACTCTTCATCGCATATCGACGTCGCAAGAATCAAATTGTGTTACATGGGGTACCAAAAAGTTCGCCAATTGCCGATTAGCTACGTCATCCATCGCATCGCCGATATTGGAATTTCCAACATGATTATTCTCTGATATTCCGGTACGCCGATATCGCAATCGCTTCATCGCATTTTTATTCATGGCCATACCACTATTCCAAACTTGCGATGTGCAATGTGAAATGTGCAAAATACAAATCGCGAGATGCGGTGTACAATCTGCAAATTGCAGCATAACTGTCCCCGATTTGCAATATAAAAATTCTTCAATAGTGTGATCGCTACATCTCATTGCACATATTTATTTATTTTTTTTCGCATGATCTCATATCGACAATTTGCTATTTCAATTGCCGATGCGATAAACTCCAACGCATGCCTCTACATGCAATACGAATCATTTGATAAGGTGATGTGTTATTTTAAAAGCAAGCGTGGGCAACCACTATGGTAAGAAAGCAAATAATGACCAATTTGCAGTTTATTTAAATCATTTCGATTTCTCATATATTTCAGTTTTGAATACATAATTAAATATGGAATTCAAGACATCTCTATTTTCATATTTAAATTTTATTATTTTGGATTTGGTCTTGATTCTGGGCAATTTATAAAATCATGGAGTTTATATGAAACTTATAATATTTTGAGAAACATTCGTTACTGCAAATTCGCATTTTCATTTCTAATGCATTTCTTTTAATTTCAATTCCCTTGAGCACTAAGCATTCCATTTGTACATTTTACTGCTTGTTTTAGTGTAAATAAAATAAATAATGATTTTGGGTTATAGGATTTTGGTTAGTTTGACTTCTTCATGTTTTTAATGTTAATTAAAATGAGAAGTTAGCTATTTTGGAGAAACTGATATCTTTCAAGTAAGATCAAAAGCAATCATCCAATGGTAAGATTCATGTACCCACTTTCATTTATTTCCATTTCGTTACTTTAGTTTCAGTTTTGTTTTTCTGATATATAAATTTTTTTTGCAGCTCTTCATAAAAGCTTCCAATCCTCCGCCAGATCATATTTTCGAAGTCCATACTCTTCTCCTGGCTTAATTTCAAGAAGCAGCAATAATCTTTATCGAAACAGCTACACCAGGAAGTTTCTGAACCTTTAGTTTGTTTCTTTAAGTTTTTTTTTTAGAAAATGATTAAGATGATGCTTTGAAACAAGAAGATTGTTATCAGACAGAAAATTTTCGTTGTGGCTGAAATGATCATCACTGCTATCCAAAAATCCTAAAAACACTTACAACCCTACAAGGTATGATTTTTCTAAATCTCGACATAAGAAGGACTGATTACACGATTATTTTCTTTTTCTTCATATTGTTGAGACAATGGTATAACCATTCTTGTTAGAGTTTGTATTTCAAAAACTTGGATTTTCCTTTCGCTTTTCAATTTCTTCATTTTTGTTTGCTGATTTCTTTTCTCACTTTAGCATAAGAATTCTTTTCCTTTGGTTTTTAGTTTTGATTTTGGGTGACCATGCCATGGTTGATATGGAAAGCCTATTTGTTACCTAACAATGGTCAGCATACATGGAGAAAAATTGTTAATAGTTACCTATTAATTTTTTTTTTTAAATCTCTTACTAAAAGTTTGATTTTCTTATTATAAAGGTAGACATACTTAAGGAAGAGATTACCAATCAAGAGAAGTTGACAAAGTATCATAAAATCTGAGAATTTCTTTTTCATCAAAATTGTAATCATTTTGAGATTTCAATATTTTATTAAGATCTTTCAAAATTTCTATTATCAGTAAAAAAAGAAGAATTTATTTTTAACCAAGTAAAGACACTTTACAACAAAGCACCTTTTAACTCTGAAATTGTCATTCTTAACTCTTAAGGAGCCAATGATTCTCCCTGTCCCAAAGAGTCTTATTTTTCTAGAATATAATCCAGAGATATATTTAAACTTAAAAGATAAGAGGTCTCATTATGAGCCTGCTTACCATGATCATAGGGGAAAAATAGGCTGACATTACCAACACTGCCAAACAAACCAGGGTAATGGCTTATGATTGCAAACAATTATAAGACAAGGGGTCTCATCACGAGCCAGCTTGTTCAGTCCAATTATAACCAGTGAATGGCATTGTCAACTATCTGGCTACCAAACCAGGACAATGACTTTTAAGATTTATATTTATAAAAAATAAAAATAAAAATAAAAATAATATAAATGGATTTATCTCTAGGTCAATAATTCTTAAAGAAATGGGATTCTGAATCATTGGTGGTTAAAAGGTAACCCTGTCGAGACTATAAATGTTTGCTGGCAACAGTGGCTCTACCTGTGACAAATGAGTATATTTTAAAAGCTAAGCTGTAAAGTGACCCCCTGCTTTATCTCTACAACTAATTAAGGACTGATATAGAGTTTTGAAATATTTTAATTTATGAGGAATTTTAAGAAAAATTACAGTTAGATGATTCTAGCTTTTATTCAGACTAATGAACCTAGTCAAACATTTCAAACATAATTATCTCTTCTTTAATTATTTTTACTTGAATTTTGGGGGAAACCTCATTCATATTAAACAGAGATAACTGGTTCTTCTCCCATGTGTCACCATTGTTGTGGTAAAACACAACCCCCCCCCATTTTTGACTTGTTCACTTCAAATAATGGGGACCCTTTCTATACAAATTTTGGCCAAACACCTTTTAGGATTTTTATTTTAGTTGATTATCCTACGCTTTTGTTAATTTTTCATTTTCTTTGGATTCTTGTTTCGATTGCTTTGTTAAAATCAATTTTTTATAAGCTTCCCATTGACGCTTGTTACGCCTCATTTGGTCAACTGGTTTGAAAATGGTATTCCTTTGAAGTCCTATTATTTATCTAGTCTGGGTTAAAAATGCTATTTTTATTCTTTTTATTTATTTTCGGAGTGGCTGTAGTTTAGATAATTTCATAACTAATTTCATTAAAATAAAACAAAAAATAAAAATTGATATTTAATATTAAATTTTGAATTAATTAAATTAATATGATTAATTTAATTAAAATAAAATTTAATATATAAAATATATATATACAAATAAAAAACAAAAAATCACATCGCATATCGCAACCATCGCAATTCTAATAACATGCACATCTTAAAAAACCCGATGACCTTCATTCCCCGATATGCGATGGCTCTTCAAGCATTAAATTTTTTTATAAAAAATAAATAAAAAAATAAAAATAAAAATTTATATCGCATATCACAATATCGGATCCATCGCAATTTTTATAACATGCACATTTGAAAAACCCCGATCTAAAGTTCTTGCGATATGCGATAAGGCCAAATACGATGTGTTAAAAGATTTTAATACAAAGTTTTTCACCCCTTATGCCTCCCGCACCTCCATCTCACTCACCCTCACGTCACTCTCACCTCACACTCCACTCACCATATCCCTCCATAATCTCACATGGATGAATTAATGGGTTTGGATTGATTTCAATGGTTTGTTTTATGGGTTTTGGGTTTGGATTGATTCCAATGGTTTGTAAATTAATTTTTATATTTTTTATATTATAATAATTATATTATAATTATAATATTTATTATAATTTTAATATAATTTGAATTATAATATTAATTATATTTAAATTAACTTTTTCAAATCATTTGTATATTAATTTAATTTTGTAACTTAATTAATTTCTAAATTAGATGATAATTGATTAGAATTAATTGTATATATTAGTTAGTTAATAATTAATTTAGAATTAATTATTAGATAAATATAATTCTAATTTAGGATTAGATTTTTAATTAAAATTCTGATTTTTAACCCAGAAACAGAATTTCCAGATTTATGCCAGATTTGACTCATCAACTTTGGAAGCTCATAGAATGAGTTTTACTTGGCCAAATGAGGCCCAGGACAGCTCATTGGAAAGATAAAATCAAGGAGAACATTTCTGAGGAGGTTCCACTAATAGATTTGGTCATTAATTGGGTCAAAAATCATGCATAAAATCAAGCTCCGAATTTATAAAACAAAATCAATTTTCTGATTTATTTTCTGCATTTTCATTTGTCCAAGCCTCTTCTAATTGCAGATTCATTCGTCAATAATATCCTTGGCCAATTAAACCATTCCAGGCATCAATAGAGAGCTTATATTTTATTTTCAATTATTTATTTAAATTAAATTTGATTGGGTTTGTTTTAATGTCAGAAATGGTATTTTGATTTTATTCATTGCATCTTAATTTATTTTGATTTCTTTTTGCAGGAAAACAGTAGAAGAGATAAGGAAAGAAGATCTCAATCAATGAGAATGCTCCAGCAATTAAAGATTGGAATTCTGAGAAAATTAAATTGGATTGGGCAGATTTCTCTTCAACAAACTTTCCTCTCAAGAATTCCTTTGCAAATATTATAAATAGCAGATTGTAGAATGTAAAAGGGGCTGCTCTCCTCTGCAATTCTGGAATTCTAAAAGCACTTTTGTAATAGGGATTTAGAGTGGTAGGTGGGAGGAGTGGAATCTCAGATCTGGGGATTATTGAGGTTTTTCTTTTACATCCTGAGTTATGTATAATGAACAGAGTTTGCACTATTGTAGCTCTGCTTTTGAAAGAAGAAACTTAGGCATTGTAAAGGACTATTAGAGACCGGAGCTGGAGAATTGGATTCAATAAATTGGTATTTCGAATACTATTATTTTAAATGTTGGTTTTATTTTATGATAACAGGAATGGTGTCAATTGACTTACATATTTGTGCACTTTTGTCGGTATGGGTAATTTGCTCCGATTTTATGTTGTTATTTATCTCTGCTCTTATGGGCTGAATTTTGATTTCTGAGTAACTATTTACTCATAAATCTGTCTTTTAATATTGGATGAATAAATAGTGATATGTTGTGAACTTCTTCCGCATATTATTGTTTAATAATTCAAGTTAATGATTAAATGATCAATACCATTTTGTGAACTACTTCCTGAGTGTTGTTGATTGATTATTTCAGTTAAAAGGTCTCAATAGGATGTGTTTTGCTATCCATAATGTTAGTTAATTGAACTATTTCATTAACTTGATATTTATTATAAACAAGACATATTTCAATCTCAATATTTTAAATACCTGCTCTTGGTTGGGTTAGATCTATATCTGCCTAATTGAGATAGGATTAAGATAGTTCATTTTTCTTGTATCTTAGAATAAGTTTACATTTAGATTAATTTCTACATTCTTTTAAGTCCTCTTCCCAAAGAGGCAAACTTTAGTAGTGGATTGGCTGAGCCCTAAATCAGCTTAAGGATCACTTTCTTACCTGATCAGCAAGAAGAATGATCTGATGTCTCTTTTCCATTGGTAAATGAAAGTCATATTTTAAAGCCACTGGAGATTGAGAGAAGGTAACTGGACCTAGTTGAACCAGTTGGAACCACCATTCCAAATGGAAATGGTAACTGGAGCTAGTTGAACCAGTTGGAACCACCATTGCAGCAATTTTCAAGGCTTCAACAGGAAGTTACTAGTATTTCTGCTAGTAATCCTGTGAGGGATCATCCCCTCACCTTGCCATCCCTATTTCCATCAGCCTGGAGTCTATTGTAGCACATTTCAGCAGCCATAGAGCCTCTCCCTCTTGTACAACATAGTTTCTGTAGCAGCTACATATTCAGTTGCTGGAACTTGAAAGAAGAAGAAGAGGAGAGAAGATCTCAAGCTCCTAGCTTGTAGGTCTTAAGGAGGGATCAACCCTCAAAGCTCAGATCTGTTTCTAGAACATATTGTAGCCATATTTGGATTAGATCTAGCTTCAGATCTACATAACCCAACATTCAAGGATCAAACCCTAGGAGGGTGGTTTTCCAAATTTGTAGATCTGAAAAAGTCTTTCTAGGTTATCTTGGGTTCCCATCACATTGGCCAGATCTTGAATCTTAGCATCATTAGAGCTCCTAAGCTCCCTAGATCTACATTTCCTTTTGCAACAGTTTTCATGTATATTAGCACCAGAAGGGACAACGCAGTATTGCTTCCTATAAGCTCACCAGTTATGTAGTACTAGTTGTAGCATGCTTGCATGGTGATTCTAGGCCATCTCTTGGGCTAGATCTACTCATTTTCAGTACATTGTGTAACTGAATCATCTCCATATAATAAAATGGCTTAGCTTCTCTGTATATTCTGATGTTGTCTTTATATCTATTTTTTACTTAGTTGCAGTTCTTATATTGTGTTTCAGTATTACTGCATTCTCCCTTTTGGGATATTACAGTGGCATCAGAGCATGATCTTTGGCTCAGCTTGTGGGCACTTCATCTTTTGCATCAAAAGAAGAAGAAGATAGATGATATCTATCATGGAGGAGGATTATAGTATTGCCACTCCTCTCTTTATATCCATGCAAGATCTCTCAAAGGAGGTCAGTCAAGTGAAGAAGGAAAGGAAAAAAGAAGATCCAAGAAGAAGAATTGATGAGGAAGGTCCAAGCACTTCCTATCAGCAGAAAAGAAGACTGAGAATCATAGTTCTCCTCATAGATCTACTATGCCCACTTTCTTTGAAGAAGGTGAGAGGCATAGAAATGAAGAAAGAAGAAAACCCGAGACTCATGAGACTCTCAGTTTGTATCTTGCGGAGCACAAGGAACAGTCTAGAGCATTCAAAGAGAGTCTAACTCTCCAAGAATTCTTTGAACTCAAAGAAGAAAGAAGATCCTATAGCAGCAATATAAGGAAGAGGCACAATATATTTTATTTTCCTACATTTGATGGATCTTCCTCAAGCACTGTTAAGGCTTGGAGGAAAGAGTTAGATACATTTTTCATGCTACATCATGTGGCTGAAAAAGAGGTTGTCCAAATTGCAGCACTTCATCTCTTAGGTGAAGCCAATGATTGGTGGTTTGGTCACATGGAACATGCAAAGGTGACTAAATATTCAGATTTCTTTCACAAGTTGAGGAAGAAGTTCGAGGTGAGAAAAACAGAGATGTGCCACAAAGAGGCATTTCTTAAGGAAACAAAGGGGGATGTCAATCTTGCCACTCTGGACAAGAAGTCACTACATTCACCACCAGTTACAGAAGTACTTACATCTGGAGAAGAGACACTTGCAACTTTGCAAGATAGTCTTGAGCTCTTAACATATAGAGTCCCATGCATGATTCAGGAGATGCATGAGGAAGAGGAGGAAGATTCTAGAGTTGGTACATTGGTAGAAGAGCAGCCATCTCTCTTACCAGCAGTTGGAGACACCATTGTCCCAGTTGGAGGAATTCCTGTGTTCTGGCAAGAGGTTCCCACACATCAGTTGATCCAAGGTATACATACACATTCATCACCTATTGTTTCAGTAGATCATAGTGGAACTTATGGGGACATTCCATCAGGGCCAATGCATAAGTATGGGTTAGATCAAAATTTTGATTTGAAGTAGCAAACTATCACAGCATAGAGGACCCTTGATGTAATCAAGGAGGAGATGGAAAAAGCTATCCCAGTTTGTCATTGATGGACTACATTCAACCCTTTGAGTTTAAGTGTAGAGTTTCAGAAAATTGGATGAGCATGACCCTATGTACAATGGATGGTTATGAGATCAACATTATGCCTTGCTTTGAGACAACATATGTGTTACCATGCAGATCTACAACACTATCACTTAGTAATAGTGATAATGAAGGAGCCCCATTATTCTTGGAGCATTCTGAAGGTAGCTTCACTCATGAAGCAATGGAGGTTATGATGATAAATGGTAGACTTCTTGAGATGAGAAAAATTTTCTCCTTTCTTGATGACACTTTCTTAATGAGCATCTCACAGCTCAAAGAGAGACTTCTACCTGTAGTAGATCTAGAATCTCATTGGTTTTAGAAGGCCATGGATGAGATGAAGGTCTCATTAAGAGATCTCATTGGAGGTTCAATTCAAAATTTCATGGAGTGAAAAGTTATTCATTAGTTTAGGGAGGATGGTATTCTACAAAGGGAGGATACCATGTTTATGCAGTGCATTATTCATCATCCATATTGGGATGAGTGGGTGAGAATGATCAGCAAGGGATTGCATGACAACTTGCAAATATATGAGATGGGCCAACAAGAAGCTTGGTTACATTGGTTGCCCTTGGGTGAGTTTGGTTACTACCCAAAGGCTGCTATTTCTTTGATCAATGCCTTGAAAAACACACATGTAATGAAGAAAGAGGCATGTTTGCGCTGGCTACTCTTGGGTGAGTATGGTTACTACCCAAAGGTTCATATTTTCTTGTCTCATGCCTTATGTAACAATGATAATTTACAACAAAAGAAGGCATGCTAATATTTGAAGTCCTTAAGAGAGTTTGGCCATCACATAACATCTCCCATGATTATGTGTTTTATATTGTTTGTAACATGGCATACTACTCTCATGATGTATAATAATGGAGTTGAATTGTATTGGGCTGAGATGACATTCTATATGTCCTTCAGCATGTTGTTGTTAATCCATGATTCACATGATGATGTGAAGAAGCAACAAGATCTCTTGTTGCTTTGGTTCCTTTTGGGGGAGTTTGGCTTACCCATCTTACATAGAGGAGATGGAGGATGGAAACAAGAGGCCCTAATCCAGTGGTTACTATTGGGAAAATATGGTTTGACACTTTGGTCTACCCATATGTCTCTATTTATTCTTTTGCATAATGTTGGAATGATGCTTGGAACCAAACATGCATGACACATTGCAACAAATGGAGGAGGCCTTCCTTATGTGGATGCCATTTAGAGGGAAATGGATGTCTTATGCATCTACTTTTATAGTTGCTTGAGGTCAAGAAACATTTTTCCAGGGAGGACTATAATATTCCCAAATTTTCACTTGATATCTGGAATATTAGAGTTCTTAATTTTCTTAATGAGTTAAGTAAATAAAAGGGTGGAGGGACCCATAATCCTCAAGATGAATAAATATCCACTTTTTATGTGTGAATGTGGATTAATTAAGCCTAGATCTACATAATGAGGTAGTAGAGCATGTGACTGGAATTGGTGGTCATCTCTCATTAATGAGATAGATAATGGAGGTTGAAGCAGTCAAATAAGATCATGGAAGGCATCTAATGAAAGACGTCGTATCAAAAATGCTAAGTTGTGATCGCCTGTGTGCCTTGTTCATGTTTGTGTGACTCATTTTCCATTTTCTCCCTCATGCCTTCGACATTCCGGTGAGTCGGGTCAGGTTGGGTCGTGTGATATGCCCAAGGAAACACGTTAGCATGGGGTTGGGTCATTCCATACTGTGTTTGGGCAGGTCAGGTTGGGTCAGTTCGGGTCATGTGAGGGTGCCCAAGGAATGCGTCTAGGTCAGGTTGTGTGAGAGCGCCCAAGGAACGCGTCCGGGTCTGGTTGTGTCAGGTCGTGTGTGGGTGCTAAAGGAAACCTGTTCAGGCGGTTCGGGTGCAGTCGGTTCAGGTCATGCAGTGTGAGGCCACCCAAGGAAACATGTTCTGGAGGGTCAGTTTGTGTTGTTTCATGTGAGGGTGCCCAAGGAAATGCGTTTGGGTATTTCAGGTTGGGTCGGGTCGTGTCGTGTGAGGGCGCCCAGGAAAACACGTTCGAGCGGGTCCGGTCAGGTCATGTCATGTGAGGGCTCCCTAGGAAATGCGTTTAGGCAGGTCGGATCAGGTCAGATTGTGTGAGGGCGCCCAAAAAAATGCGTTCGAGTGGGCTAGGTTAGTTCAGGTCGGGTCGTGTGAGGGCACCCAAAGAAACACGTTCGTGTGGTTCAAGTCAGGTCATGTGAGGGAACCTAAGGAAACACGTTGGGGCCGGTCATGTCGGGTCGTGTCGTTTTCTTCGGGAGGGGGACGGGGTCGTCGGGTCATGTGAAGGTGCCCAAGTAAACGCGTTCGGGTGGGTCAGATCAGGTCGGGTCGTGTGAGAGCACCTAGGGAAATGTGTTCAGGGAGGTTGGATTGGGTTGTGTGAGGGTGGCCATATCAAAAATTCTAAGTTGTGACCATCCATGTTCCATATGCACATTTGTGCTATCTGTTTTCCATTTACTCCCTTGTGCCTTCGTTCAGGCGGGTTGGGTCGTGCCATGTGAGAGCGCCACAGGAAACACATTCGAGTCAGATCATGTGAGGGAGGTTGTATCAAAAATTCTAAGTTGTGACCACTCGTGTGCCTTGCGCACATTCGTGCGACTTTTTTTTCATTTTCTCCCTCATGCCTTCGACGTTCGGGCGGGTCGGGTCAGGTCGGGTCATGTGATGGCACCCAAGGAAACGCGTTCTGGCGGGTTGGGTCAGGTCGGGTCATGTGAGGGTGCCCAAGGAATGCGTTCAGGTTGGGTCGTGTCGGGTCATGTGAGGGCACCCAACAAAACGAATTTTGAGTTGGCTCTAGTACAAGTTTGTGGGTTAGCTAATGGTGAATTTCTAGTACATAAGTGCGTGATTTCAAATTTATAAATCATGCACAGGGCTGGAAAATTAAGGTATGTTAAACATTTTGTCTAGTGGACAGAATTAGAGTTTGGTTAGATTTTTCTTGATTATAAACAATGGTAAACTGCCTGCATCAATGTTTCTTTCCTTTATGAAACAACCAACATCAATGCCTTCCAAAAACAACCCAAAACATAAGCAAACAAGTCTCCATTCTTATCAAGTCATTTTGGGGCACTAGGTAGATGAATATAATCTATAAAAGAAAACACCTTGAACATTTCAGAATGAAGTATGAACAAAATGAACCATTACTTAGACTGCATTGTGAGCCAAGAAACCAAATTTATCAATGCAAGGATCTGCAATCCCAGTTTTGTGTAGTCTCCTCCATCTAACATGATAAATGTACTGGCCATTTACAAATGGAGTATGTTGAAATAAATTGAAGATTCCTTGATGTGATTTCATGATATGGCAATTTAGAACAACAAAAATGGGAATATGACAGACTCAAGGTCAGCTCTGTAATGACATATTTTAATTTCTTTCTTGATCTATTGATGGCAAGTTTTTGTGGTGCATCAATTTTTTTTTTTCTTTTAAATAAAATTTTCCTAGTTGGTATCTTGAGGACTCCTCTAGAGCTACTCTACAGGTTGGAGGGTAGCAGGTTCCAGGATTATTATTATATCTACTTTGTAAATGATAAGCACTCTATTGTGGGCTATCTTCTTATGAGCACCTCATAGCCCTCTCACTTTGTCGGAACCAAAATTTTCATGGGTGAACTATATTTGAGCCTCCCTCTTGTTCTAAGGCTCCATTTCATAGTCATACTTACTTTTCCCTCTATACCCAAATATTCCGTTTGAGAGTTTTCCACAATTAGTCTTAATTTTTAATCAATATATTTTTTCCTTCCACTTTGTGTTAAGTTTCCTCCACCTTTCAAGATGAAATACTTGCTACAAATACAACTTTGGAATCCTATATCCAATGGGGTTTGTCTATTGGGAAAGGTATTTTGGAAAATTCTTCCAAACCATTAAGGCTTTTGATGACTTTATATTTTTCCATGGAGCTTGAATCCTTAGCCACAATTACCAACCCCTAACCCATTTAACCCCCTAAACCTCTGTAATATTCCAAAATTTGCATGCAGAAAATTGGAATATTAATTTTTGTTGATTTCACTCAGGAGGAGAATAAATGGGTAAGGAGGCCCATGAATAATAAAAATATAAATAAAATCCCTGCTGGATTTCACACCCTCATGTGTGAACAGGGTCATTTGCAAGTGGACAAGGTCAAGTTTGACCAAGTCAACAGTGCTGGATTGAAGGTGGAGAACACTTAGAGAAACAACGTAGTATGAATGGGAAGAGGTTTCTTTGGTGAAGGAAACCCTGATGAGTGGGACCCATGGTGAGAGGGATCTCACTTGTTTAAAAGGATGGCAAGGCAACCATTGTTTCTCATGTTGAAGACTACTGATTTCATTATCTATTCAGACTTTGTGCATTCTCCTACTGTTTAGCAGAGTTGCAGTGCTGCTTAGCACAATGCATTCCTATTTAGGAATTCCTTCTCTTTCAAGAGTGCCCTCTTGAGGGAGTTTCTTTTCATTTTCTCCACATTCAGGCTTGAGGCCAAGAATCCTCCTTCAACTACAGTGTTATTCCTGAAGCAGGATAATTCTGTGTTGCAGGGTGTTGTAGTGGAGGTTCTACAACAACACTCCATCAGCTATTTTTCAGAGGAGGGAGTCTCCTTTCCTTTGGAGGATTAGTAAGGGAGAATTTGAGCTGATTCCCATAATCCTTGGCATCAGACCAACCATTGTTCATCACCTACAGCGCAGTCCCTCTCATTAACTGTGTTATTTCTATTGAGCATCTGCAGTGAGGGTTGCAGTATTTGTTTGGAGGGTCAGATCTTCAGTGTTAGGATCAACCTTTCACTTGGAAGATCCATTGGAGGAGGTATATTTAGCTTATGCATCATCTACATCCATCTCCATCCATTTCTAGAGTTGCAGCTGCTACTCAACCCTGCTACTCCGACATTTTTTCCATTTTTTATATTTCAGCCAATCCTTCGTAGGATTGATGTATTATTGTTTCCAGGGGTTAGAGCTTTTCTCGCCCACTTTATTTAATCCATAAATTTCCATATCCATGTATTGACATTATTTATGTAGCAGTGTCTCCTATAAAATGTGCAATCATAGCCTGGGTTTATACATATATAGCAGTGTTCTTCATTTTCTTGTACATGTATTGTTGAGGCTTACATTGCCTTGGTTGAGTGGATGTTTCCTCAAGGATTTGTACTCTCTTTACTGCTATAACATCATTTTTTGGCTATCTATATATTCTTGTCTCATAGCTAATAAAAATAATTCTGTTGATCTATTGTATGTTCATACATTGGTTGCAGTCCCTTCATCGGGCATTTTCTGAAGATAACTAGGTGTGGGAGATCCGCTTAACCCACCTAGAGGGATTTATTTTGGGCCTTCTCTTGGATTTTAGTCTTATATGCATTAATCTAAGGGATCCAGGTCCTGGTTTAAAATCCTGTAGCAGCCATTCCTGGAAAATGTGTTTTCTAGTCATGCCTTGCTAGCTATTCCAAATTTGGAATATTACAGTAGTATCAGAGCAACTTTCTTGGCTCAGCCTGTGAGTCTCAGCACAAGAAGATCAGAATGATGAAGAATATGAGATTAATCTCATCAGTGTTCAGATCTAGAGAGGACCTCTCCAAGGAGGTCAAGAAGATTGAAGAAGGAGAAGTGGAAGGATCATGCACTTCCTATTCTCATCATGAAGAAGACAAGCATGGAGGACACTTGGATCATCAGATTCTAAGTGATTACCTTGTTGAGTACAAATCTCAACCTAGAGCCTTAAAGGAGACTTTAGCTTTTCCACATTTCATCCAGTTGAAGGAAGAGAAGAGACCCTGCAGCAGAAGAGAAATCAAAGGCAATATATTTCTGTTGTCTACCTTTGATGGATTATCTATAGCAAGAGCTTGGATGAGGAAGTTGGAAGCATTTTTCCTGCTACATCCTATAGTAGAGGAAGAAGCTGTTGAGATCTCAGCACTGCACCTAGAAAGTGAAGCCCACATTTGGTGGTTCAACCATTTGAGGCATGCAAGAGTATCCACTCTTGCTAACTTTTCTCAAGAGCTGATCAAGGAGTTTGACAATAGAAGAGCAGAAGAGGAGGAGCCCTCACCACCACTTGAGGAGTTTGGTCCTAACGCTGTCACACTCATGGAGGAGCAGCCACATGCATCAGCAGTTGGGGTAGCCAACACTTTGGAGGAAGGAACTCTTACAACCCTACAAGAAGTTCCCAAATCTCATCAAGTATGAAAATATTTCCACTATATTTTGTTGCAACAAATTCTTTTGAGAGTTGTGGAAATTTTCTTTTACATGACCAAGGGTCAAATCCAAATGTTGATCTAGAGCAACTTGGTTGCACTGTGTTGTGCAACATTGAAACATTCAAGAAGGAAATAATTCATCATCCTCATGAGCCATTTTTGGATTACATATCGCATTCGAGGTTGGGGTTTGAATACTTAATGGAAGATAGTAGACATCTTGAAGTCAGAAGACCTTTCTCCTTTCTAGATGACCCTTTCTCAATGAGCTCCTCTCAGATCAAAGAGAAACTTCTACTTTCAGCAAATCCAAGACCTCATTGGTTTTGGAGGACTATTGTTGAGAAGGAGATCTCATGGAGAGATTTCATTAGAGGTGCACTTCGACACATCATGGAGTGAAAGGATTTTCTTCCTTTCTCACACTTTAATCTACATGGATTCAAGGAGGAGCAGATAGAAGATGGAGGACATATTATGATGGATAACATATCTCATGCTTGTGTTGGACATTCCTTGAGCCATACACATCACGATGGGACATTTTTGCATACCACCTATTTGGGTCCTTATGGGATCAAATTGATCCTTGAGAAGATTGCATTTCAAATTCCCATGAAATGCAAAGACAAGAATTTGATTTGGGAGGATGGTAGCCCTCATGGGAGGAGTGCCAAGATGAAGAGAAGGAAAATACAACCACAAGTGATTGAGTGGATGTGGTTGATGAGCAAGGAGTTGAGAGGCTACTTGCATATATATGACACCAGGTAGCAGGAGGCTTGGTTGCGTTGGCTCCTCTTGAAGGAGTTTGGCCATCACTTGGCTTAAACTTTCTCTAAGGGTATGAGGATGGAGGATATATGGTAGGATGCTTGCACCATTGAGCAGAAAAGAGCATGGATGCATAGTGTTTATTTAACCTTCATATCATTCATTATGTCTTCATCACATGTCTTGTATGATGAGAGCATGAGGCAGCAAAAAAATTTGTTTCTTGGGTTGTTCTTTGGAGAGCAAGGGCATATTTTCTCTCACACTTTGCATGATGTTGTAGGAGGAGGAGGTGACATTATCTCCTTGGCCTTAGATGATCAAGAGGTACTTCCACCTTGGGAGGAACTTCTTATGTGTAGCAACATTATGGGAGATATCTTTGACAAGGAGCATGTCAGAGAATGGAGCTATGAGTTGGCAGAAGCTTATTTGCAGAGGCCAAAAATGCTGTCACTTGAGAGCTTGGGGTTATTGATGGAGTATCCCCAGGATCACTTCACACTTGATGTAATTGGTGGACAAAGAGGAGGTAATAATGATGGATTAGTGGATGGAAACATCTATTACATTGATATGATCTTTCTTGCTATGATATTCTTGACTTGGATTTCCAAGTATAAGGAGGGTGGTCTTCATGCAGCATATGGTTCATTCCTCTTCATGGGAGTGTGTCATACCACTATGGAGGAGTCATTCATATACACATGAATCATCTTACTCTCAACATATGGTAAGAATATTATTTTTGCATCCATAGATTATCTAACATGTTATCACCCAAAAATTCTCAAAACATCATTGTGTCAACTCTACTTTTGGTCATGATTTCAAGGAGGTTTAGAAGCCATTTTAAGTCATTGGTAAAGGATAGGTCATACTACAAGTTCAAATGAAGTTTTCTAGGTCCACTCCATGAATAATAAACTCTGAAAGTTTACCTTGTTTGAGTCATGGTCTTAGATAGGTATTAGGTAATTTCATGTTTTAATGGTTAGGTGATAGGGTAAGAGGGTTAGAGTCTCATTTCCATTCACAAAATAAATTCTAGCAACCTTATTTCATACATTGACAGTCTTATACCATGTTTGGAAAGTCAAATTTTAAACCATTTTGAAAAAAAAATTGATTAAGCCATGAAAGCACGTTTTCTAAGCGCAGACAGTGTAAAAAACCTGTTTTTCACTATGAAAATGCTTCTATTTTCATAGCGCGCTACGAAACCACTGAAGCAGCCTTTTTTCATCAAAAACCCTGCTTTTCTGCTTTTAGTAGTCTTTTTCCAGAGGGGTTCCTGAGAAACTGAAAACTTATTTTTGAAAACTAAAATAATTTTTTCTTCCTAACATAGTGAACTAAAAAAAACTCTTTCCCTTTCTTCAAATTCATTATGAGGTGGGAGAAATTGATGGTTTAAATTGTGTTACGAAACTGCTGAAAGTCATTGAGAGAAAAACTTTGTTTTCTGGTTTTAGCAGTCTTTTTCAAGATCCGTTTCTGGCAACATGAAAAAGTATTTTGGAATTATGAAGGAGGTTTCTATTAATAAAATCCCCAGCTACAATAACCTATCTCACTTTTCTCACAAGTATTATAAGTTGGGAGATACAAGGCTTTCTTTGAAGCCATATGTTCAGAAATCAGGATTTTCCAGTTTTATACATGTTGTTCAAAGACAGTTTTTGGGCAGTAGGAGAGGTATTTCAAAAAAAAAAAGATAGGTTTTTGTTCAAAACATCATGGTCACCAAAATACTCCAGTTTTTCAAAATACATTTTGGATGAAAAGATAAAGGCTCTATCCCAAAACCTAATTTTTAGGGAAAAAACAGGAATAACTTACAACTACTGAAGATGTCTTTTTGCACTTTTTCATATGAATTTTGGAGAGTTTGAGATGGTTTTGGACAGCTGGATCTTAGGGAGGATTTTGGAAGGTTTTATTTCATTTTATAACAGCAAAGGGACCTCGAAATTATGCATTTATGATGGCCAGAAAGTCTCAACAGTTCAAAGGACCCTATGCCTAGAAAATAGGAAATTGTTTCCTGTTTTGGTGGAGGACATAAGTATGGTTATGAAGAGTTAAAGCCTATAGTCCATATTCGACCATGTGTTGAATACAATTGGAAAATTATGTAATTTAATCTAGATAATGTTGTTTTGAATAGATTTTAAAGAGTTTTAATCCTATTTGTAATAGGACTCTGTTTTAGGTTTACTTGTCATTTTGTAATTAATAAGCCTGGTTTAAATGATCAGTCAATATTGAGCTTATTTTCACATTCCTACCTACCCTATCAGCTGTAATCTCCATTTGTAGCTCAAGGAACATGAAACTTCCAATGAAGCCAATCATAAATCTGATCTGACACTTGAATCTCTTGACTGTGCTTGAACCAAAAGTGAACATGATGCTGAGATGACCAAAAAAACTTATAATGTAACTTATCTTCATAATGAAAATGAAAATGAAACACTGGGGTGCCAAGCTTTGCCTTATATTCAGCTATAGATTCAAAGAAAACATGGGCAGTTTGATGCTTCTCATGATATTCTGCAGCTTCAGACAACTCACCCATACTTTGATCAACCACATAAGACTTCAGTTGTGTGCTTTTAAACTGCTTTTCAAACTGATTTACAAAAACAGTGTATTCTTCCTCCATCTTTAAGAAGAAAGGTAGCAATACCCCCTTTTTGTGTTTTGGCATCAAAATCATTTGAAAAGACTGATCTTGATCATGAATACTACGAGATTGAATTTTATCTTTTGAAACTTGAATGTCCTTTTCAATATTCTCTACAACTTCATCAAAAAACTGAAACTTATCCTCTGACTTGCACTCAAATGATTTCAGATTAGAAGACAACGGTAGAGAAAAAATTTTACCCTCTTCTTCATTAATGTAATCATCATTTTTTATAGGCTAATGCAAGAAATGACATGAAGAATCAACCTTTTCCTGTACCTGAGGATTGTAGCAAAAATTTTCCAATATTTCCTCTTGCTGTTTGAACTGATTCTTATTCTCCTGATGATCAAAGGATTGACAAACCTGCTACAAATTTTTCTCAACTCAGAGGATATGACATGATTTTCATTAGTAATTCCTGTTGGGTTTCATTTTCATCCAAGGAAGATGGTATTGTCATGAAGAGCCTCTAAAATTTCTTCATCCATGAACTGATCATCTTCATAACAATTCTCCAAATATTCAATAAAACTCACAGAATGTTTACAACAGTCTTTGACCAACAATAAAGAGGGATGACACTCTTTATACATCTCATAGAATTCATCATGAAAATTAGCAACAGAATATAATAAACCATTTACTAAACCTTTATACCAAGACCATGCTTTTCCTTCTAGAGTGGTCGTAAACATCTTCATGAGACAATATTCAAGGAAATGAACCTTAAGACTATGTACATGCATGTGGAACCTAACCAAATGAAGAGCAACATTGTCTTTCTTTTCATCTTTGAATATTGGAAGATCATCTAACCATTCAACCTTTGGCATAGGATTTGGAGAACCAGGGATATGAGACCAATTCATAGGGGCATACTTGGCATTCATTCTTGCAATGGAACTCATCTTGAAACTTCATCTAGCTATTGATCTTCAAGCAGTGGAGTCACCTTCCAATTTAATTATTTGATGTGTGGAGTTGCCAAGGTAGTTTTGCAGCCTCAAACGGATTCTGAGCTTTTGCCACCTTCAGAAGTTCAGCTTATTGATTTTGGGAATGAGTAAGCTTTAGACTTCCAACAGATGCACCAAAATGTTATCACCAAAATAGGACCCTGATAGGCTGCTAATCAGACTACCTCAGTGTAACTATTTCAAACCAATATTTTAGCTGAGGCTTAGCCTCCTTAGCCTGAGAGGGCTCTATCAAGGGTTTATGATATTGATTAATGATGATATATATGGCTAACTCTATCTTGGTTTCGTGTGTTTGTAGGTTGAAAGATGAAGGCTTACTACCACTGGGCTATGGAGTCAACAAGTCAGTAGATTCAGTGGGAAGGTTTCTGAACATGGAAGCTGAGGAAAATGGGGTTTTTAGACAAAGATAATTCACTCAAGAAACATAGGTCAACACAGTAATTCCATTACTAAAGGAAGTCAGAGCATAGGGTTATGAATTCTGAGTAATAGCAATGGAAACTACTGCTAATGGTTCAAAGGTAATTTACTCACAAAATGCAGAAAAACACAGTCATCTCATTACTAAAGGAAGTCAGAGCACATGGTTGTGAATTCTGAGTAATAGTAAATAATATCTACCGCTAAACACAATAATTACATTACTAAAGGAATTCAGAGCACATGATTGTGAATTTTGAGTAATAGTAATGAAATTTACTGCTAGGGTTTCAAAGGTAGTTTACTCACAAGATGCAGGAAAAACACAGTCATCCCATTACTAAAGGAATTCAGAGCACATGATTGTGAATTATGATTAATAGTAATAAGATATACTGCAAGTAATTAAAGTATCATATAGATCAAGAAAAAATTAAACCTCATCTAAACTTAGATATGTTCAGGAAAACCTCTCTGTATTATTGGTTATCTTCCATAACATAAAGCAGCAGCTGGGACAAAAAGTCTCCAACCCCTTGCTGATTCGACCTCTTGCTTCATATATAGCATTAAAACCTTGGATTATATGATCCACCATCAGAGGAATTCGAATTCCTATCCTTGACACCTATTCTAACCATAAAACAGGCTTATTAATTACAAAATGACAAGTAAACCTAAAACAGAGTCCTATTACAAATAGGACTAAAACTCTTTAAAATATATTCAAAACAACCTTATCTAGATTAAATTACATCATTTTCCAAATTTATTCAACACATGGTCGAATTTGGACTATAGGCTTTAACTTTTCATAACCATATTTCTGTCCTCCACCAAAACAGGAAACAATTTCCTATTTTCTAGGCATAGGGTCCTTTGAACTCTTAAGACTTTCTAGCCATCATAAATGCATAATTTCGAGGTCTCTTTGATGTTAGAAAATGAAATAAAACCTTCCAAAATCCTCCCTAAGCTCCAGCTGTCCAAAACCATCTCAAACTCTCCAAAATCCATATGAAAAAGTGCAAAAAGACATCTTCAGCAGTTGCAAGTTATTCCTGTTTTTTCCCTGAAAATTAGGTCTTGGGACAGAGCCTTTATCTTTTCATCCAAAACGTATTTTGGAAAAATGAAGGAGTCTTTTGGTTACCATGATATCTTGAACAAAAACCGATCTTGGTTTTTTGAAATACCTCTCCTACTACCCAGAAACTGTCTTTGAACAACCTGTATAAAACTGGAAAATCTTGATTTCTGAAAATATGGCTTCAAAGAAAGCCTTGTATCTCCCAACTGGTAACACTTGTGAGAAAAGTGAGATAGGTTATTTTATCTGGGGATTTTATGAAGAGAAAAATCCTTCATAATTCCAAATACTTTTGCATGTGGCCAGAAAATGATCTTGAAAAAGATTGCTAAAACTGGAAAACAAAGTTTTTCTCTCAATGACTTTCAGCAGTTTTGTAGCGAACTTTAAACCATCAATTTCTCCCACCTAATAATGAATTTGAAGAAAATGAAAGAGGTGTTTTTATTTCAGTATGTTATGAAGAAAAACCTCTTTCAGTTTTCAAAAATTAGTTTTCAGTTTCTCAGGAACCCCTCTGGAAAAATACTACTAAAAGCAGAAAAACATGGTTTTTGATGAAAAAAAAGGCTCCTTCAGTGGTTTCGTAGTGCGCTACGAAAATAGAAGCATTTTCGTAGTGAAAAACAGGTTTTTTACACTGTATACGCTAAAAAAAAGTGGTTTCGTGGATTAATCAATTTTTTTTTCAAATATGGTTTAAAATTTGACTTTCCAAACATGGTATAAGACTGTCAATGTATGAAATAAGGTTGCTAGACTTTATTTTGTGAATGGAAATGAGACTCTAACCCTCTTACCCTATCACCTAACCATTAAAACATGAAATTACCTAATACCTATCTAAGACCATGACTCAAACAAGGTAAACTTTCAGAGTTTATTATTCATGGAGTGGACCTAGAAAACTTCATTTGAACTTGTAGTATGACCTATCCTTTACTAATGACTTAAAATGGCTTCTAAACCTCCTTGAAATCATGACCAAAAGGAGAGTTGACACAATGATGTTTTGAGAATTTTTGGGTGATAACATAACACAACATTTAGATACTCTTACCATTCATATTCAGTGCATTGCTCCACAAAAGGGCAAGCTTTTCATTGAGCTCCATGGTCAACATTGGGCCAAATTGTATGATGGAGACAACCATATTTTATATGTCCCTGGGCAAGTGTTTACTCTCATGTATGTTCAGTTGATGTACTTAGCCATTTTCTATTTATCAGTAGATATCATGACATACATAATTATCCATGTAACACAAAACAACTTGCCATGTAATTTTCTGAAACAACAGTTTGGAAAACTGTGCTATCACTATTGGGAAAACTGTTGGTACCTTCTTGCACCACATGAAACCTTCAGAATTTTCCTCATTTGTTGCCGATCATGAATTCACTTGCTGATATGGATCTGATTTGTATTGGGAGCATGATTGGGAGAGAGACACAGGAGTTGGAAGTGTCCCTTGGGGAAGAGGATTCCCCCTCTTTTTGCATTGCATGTTCTAATGGGAGCATGAGAGGAGATATGGCCACCACAGCCAAACAATTTTTTTCTTTTGTTGAGGTGGGCCATGTGATTGATGGGATGCCATATGGTGATGATTTCCTATCCATCACATATGGATTGATTTGGGCCAGCTTGATTCACAGTGTTGGAGGGGAGATCTTTGGAGATCTAGTCTTCATCTTGCCACTTGAGGGCACCTATTTTGCAGCCCAGGATCAACATATGCTCTACAATTATCATAAGTGGAGGGTAGGATAGCGTGGGGTACGCTCCTATGTCTACCATGTTCAGATTTTCAGCCCACCTACATTGCATGAGCTCAAGGTGGAGGACCATTTTCAGGAGTTGCCATGTTGGGAGGTGACTCATTTTGTATGGATGATTTCCTGGGATGGAGGATCCACTTGGGGAAGATATTTTCCCAATAATTTTCATTCCCCATGCCTTAGGAGGAAAATTCTCAGTTCTATCCTTGCAGTTTCTTGAGGACAAGCAACATTTGGGAGGGGAGGACTGTAATATTCCAAAATTTGCATGTAGAAAATTGGAATATTTTTTTTTTTGATTTCACTTAGGAGGAGAATAAATGGGTAAGGAGGCCCATGCATAATAAAAATATAAATAAAACCCCTCATAGTGTGAAAGGGGATCATCATTGGAGCTGGATTTCACACCCTCATGTGTGAACATGGTCATTTGCAAGTGGACAAGGTCAATTTTGACCAAGTCAACAGTCCTGAATAGAAGGTGGAGAACATGTAGAGAAACAACGTAGTATGAATGGGAAGAGGTTTCTTTGGTGAAGGAAACCCTAATGAGTGGGACCCATGGTGAGAGGGATCTCACTTGTTTAAAAGGAGGGCAAGGCAACCATTTTTTCTCATGTTGAAGACTATTGATTTCATTGTCTATTCAGACTTTGCGCATTCTCCTGTTGTTTAGCAGAGTTGCAGTGCTGCTTAGCACAAGGCATTACTGTTTAGGAATTACTTCTCTTTCAAGAGTGGCCTCTTGAGGGACTTTCTATTCATTTTATCCACATTCAGGCTTGAGGCCAAGCATCCTCCTTTAGCTACAACATTATTCCTGAAGCAGGATAATTCTGTGTTGCAGGGTGTTGCAGTGGAGGTTCTACAACACCACTCCATCAGCTATTTTTCAGAGGAGGGTGTCTCATTTCCTTTGGAGGATCGGTAAGGGAGAATTTGAGTTGATTCCCATCATCCTTGGCATCAGGCCAACCATTTTTCATCACCTATAGCACAGTCCCTCTCATTGACTATGTTATTTCTATTGAGCATCTGTAGTGAGGGTTGCAGTATTTGTTTGGAGGGTCAGATCTTCAGTGTTAGGATCAGCCTTTCACTTGGAAGATACATTGGAGGAGGTATATTCATATTTTGAAACACCTACAACCATCTCCATCCAGTTCTAGAGTTGTAGTTGCTACTCAGCCCTGCTACTTCGACATTTTTTCCATTTTGTATATTTCAGCCAATCCTTCTGAGGATTGATGTATTATTGTTTCCAGGGGTTAGAGCTTTTCTCCCCCACTTTATTTGAGCCATACATTTCCATATCCATGTATTGACATTATTTATGTAGCAGTGCCTCCTATAAACTGCGCAGTCATAGCCCAGGTTTATACATATATAACAGTGTTCTTCATTTCCTTGTACATGTATTGTTGAGGTTTACATTGCCTTGGTTGAGTGGATGTTTCCTCAAGGATTTGTACTCTATTTACTTCTATAACATATTTTTTTGGCTATCTATATCTTCTTGTCTTGCAGCTAATAAAAAATAACGCTATTGATCTATTGTATGTTCATACATTGGTTGCAGTCCCTTCATCGGGCATTTTCTGAAGATAACTGGGTGTGGGAGATCTATTTAACCCACCTAGATGGATTTATTTTGAGCCTTATATTGGATTTCAGTCTTAGATGCATTAATATAAGGGATCCAGGTCCTAGTTTCGAATCCTTAGCAGCCGTTCCTGGAAAATGCGTTTTCCAGTCATCCCTTGCTAGTTGTTCCAAATTTGGAATATTACAACCTCTAAACCCCTAACCGATTTAACCCATAAACCATAAACCCCTAAAAATTTAACCCCTAACCCATAAAACATTAGCCTCTAACCCATTTAACTCTCTAAACCCCTAAAATCCTAACCCATTTAACCCCCTAAAACCTAACCTCATTAACCCCTAACCCCTAACCCCTCGAAGGCACAAAGGAGAAAATGGAAAACGGGTCACACGAACGTGCACAAGGCACACACGCAGTCAAAAATTAAAATTTTTTATATGTCCTCCCTCACACTACCTGACCCGACCTGACACGAATGTGTTTCCTTGGGCACCCTCACACAACCGACACGACCCGATCGCCCGAACGAAGGCACAAGGGAGAACATGGCAAACGGGTCGCACGAATCATGTGCACAAGGCACACGAGCGATCACAACTTAGCATTTTTGATACGACTGCCCACACATGACCCGACCCGACATGACCCACCCAGATGAAGGCATAAGGGAGCAAATGGAAAACGGGTCACACGAACATCCACAAGGCACACAGGCGGTCACAACTTAGAATTTTTTATACGACCTCCCTCACACGACCCGGTCCGACCCGACTCAAACATTTTTCCTTGGGAGCCCTCACACAACATTACCTAACCCAACCTAAACCCCCTGAATGCATTTCCCTGAGCTCCCTCACATGTCCTGACCTGACCTGCCCGAACGTGTTTCGTTGGGCACCCTAACACGACATGACTCGACTCGACCCTCCCAAACGTGCTTCCTTGAGCACCCTCACACGGCATGACCCAACTCAACACGACCTTCCCGAACATGTTTACTTGGGCATGCTCACACGACCCGACCCGAATGCGTTTCCTTAGGTGCCCTCACATGACTCGGCCTGACCCAACCCACTCGAACGTGTGTCCTTCGACGCCCTAACACGACACGACCCGACCCACCTGAACGCATTTCCTTGGGTGACCTCGCACGAACTGAATCAACCTGACTCAAATGTGTTTCCTTGGGTGCCCTCACACGACTTGACCCGACCCGACCTGCCCAAACGAAGGCACGAGGGAGCAAGCGATAAACGGGTCACACAAACGTGTGCGAGGCACATGTTTGGTCACAACTTAGAATTTTTGATGTGACCTCCATCACATGACCCGACTGAACTCGACCTAAACGCGTTTCGTCGGGTTCCCAAACGTGTTCGGGCCAATGATTGGAGTAGGATATGATCCTGCCAATGTCAAAGCAACAAAAGAGTTATTGAAGAAAAAAAATGTTGATATTGTAGCACTGAGGAAACAACTCAAGCTTCCACCAACTGAACATCCATAAGCCAAATAAATAGTTGAAGAGGAAAACCAGAAAGATAATATGATGAACTTGATTTTACAATTGATAGCACGGATAAAAGAGATGGAGATCCAAATGGACAAACTTTTCCATGAAAGAGAAATTAAAAAATCATAGGAAACTCCTACAGTAATTCCCATGGTTACTATAGCTGTGCCTTCAACTCTGGCAGAAGATTTGGCACCCAAAGTACCATTGGCCACTGCAGTGCCAGTGACATCTTCTACTACCTCACTACAGAGTCATCTACATCAACAGTGCAACCAACAGATGAGTCTAGTAAACTAGTTAAGGCCATGGAGGAAATTTCACTTCAAACCAATGAAATCAATAGATTTAAGAAAGTGATTGAAAATCTTGAAGACACTAAGAAGCTAGCCCAATTCAATGCCAAAACTCAGGAACAAAGGGCTAATAGGTTAAATGTTGAGTTGAAGAATCTACAGAAGGATTTAACCTCGAAAGAGACAATGTATTATGTGAAGAACCAGATATGGAGTAAAATTATTGAATCCATCAATGATGTTTGCCCATCAATACAGGTGATTTATGAGAAAATGGATCTACTGAAGGCAGCCCAAGCAAAGATTCAGAAAACAAAGGAGGAACTAGGTGGCAAACCTGAACAGGCCTTAGAATTAATCAAATTTCTCAACAACAAAAAAAAGAAAGAATTAGAAGAGATAGAAATTATTGATAGAATAGAGACAATCCTTGAAATAAGGAAATTAATTTCAAAGAATAATTTAATGAAGCAGTTAGAAGAAAAATCTGAAAACATGAACATAGCCATAACCAAATTCATGGTCAAATTTGAGACCTTGAGGCAAAGAGGTTTGCCTAACATCCTGGTTATTAATGATAAACTCATGCCACAAGAGGACTACAACAAAAATATAATAGATTATGCAAAAGAGCAGGTTGACAAAATAGAAGGACAGGGAATTCCTACGGGAAAGGTTTTACATAGAAGTTTTGAAGACTTGTTTTATCTTCAACATGAGATAAAACAATTTTTTGTTATAAAACCAACATTTTTTAGATATAATGAGGCAAATGAGAATTTTAGGAAGCTGAAAAAGATCAAAATTCCTGATCAAGAATCTTTGGAATCACTCACTGACTTACTGTAAAAGTCAAATTGCAGATAAAATGATAAAACAGTTTGTTGATTTTTACACAGTCAAAACATAATTTTATAGTAGTAAGGCAGTTTTAACAGTGATTAAAGTTTATCGGAGATAAAGAGTCTCAGAGATAAAGAGTATTAGATGAAAGAGTATTAGATAAGAAGATAATATTTCAAAATAGATTTGAAATATCATTTCTAGCAAAGAAGACACCAAGGCAACCAGCTGCACCCAATCCAAAACAACACTTCTATTTTATTTGGATAAATAGGACAGCTTGCTAAGTTGTTAAGCAGCTGTCACTATTTTGTTGTAAAAGATATTTTATTTCCTTAGAAAAATCCTATGATTATTCTAGGCTATTTTGTAAACATTTTTGTATATATACTTCATCTTTTGAAGTATTAGTGTGGAATAAATTGCTGAAGATTTCTATAGTCATTTTTGTTGTACTTGAGGCTTTTTGTAGCAAGTTCGAGTAGTAGACCGGATCAAATAATCTAGCATCATATTTCAAGATTCATGTGATGAGCCATTGAAGTGAAGTACTTTCTACTGTCTTTGTTTATCTTCTTATGTTTTACATGCATCCATATATGTGTTCTAAATTTGAATGATAAACTAGAAATATTATTACAGGATTTATTAAAAGCACCCTGTCTTTAACTAGTTATCATTTCTATGTTTTCTGCTGATTTCCAGAGTAGGGAACCCTTAATTTCTCCCTCTTTCGAATGACCCTTGTCTACTCCTTCCTTATCCGGATCAAAGAATCCTTGATTTCTCTTTATCCCAATCAAACCACTTCACCAATCAGCCTTTCAAGATCTTCAATGACTTATCTATCTTTCCCTGAAAATATTTGACTTTTTGACCTTGATTTTAGTCTTGTTTGCTTGAAATTTGACTCCTTAGCCCAATAGACAAATAGATCTCTCAATATCCATCTCATTAAGTTATTTTTCCCACCAAACCAAACCAAACCAAAATGAATTTGCACAATCATAGCTAGCCTAATATCGTATAATCAAAACAAAGTTAAATCTTATAGAGAGAGCCCTCTTTGAACCCTAAGAAGGCTAGATCTTAGAGTTTAAAAGTTGGTGTGTGGTTACCTCTAATATTCTTGGACTTTAAATCAAAATCTCACAACATAAGAATTATGAGAGTGATAACATACTGGTGACTCTGCTGGGGAACTAACCAATCCTCAGTCTTAAAATAGGTCTTAAAGGAAATCATTTACATCATCCTTTCACCTTAAAACTGTTTTATAAGTTGTGCGTATATTTTTATAAAAAACTGTAATTTTGGCTTCTAGAAAAATCTACTATACCAGGTCAAACACGGATCCTAAACCTGTTGTTATAGAAGACAATCTAGACAAAATTGGAGAACATAATAAACAAGTAGAAGATTTAGATGCTAAATTTTCTTTAGTTAGAGAAAATTCATTACCAAAAGAGTTAGTGAGTATACAAGACATAATGTTTGACTTGAATTTTGAAGTAAATCAGAAACTGACTTAAGTAGTATTGTTTTAGATCTTCTTTTCATTTCATTTCTCCAAACAATGCAGGAAAATATTTTAGTAGATTCTAAATCAAAGATATTTAAAGCTCATGATAAACTTGAAGAAATAAATGCTACTATTCTTAAGGAAATAAATGAAGCTATTGAATTATCTTAATTATTATCATACACATCTAAGCCTTCTATTTTTCATTTAGATACCACTACATCATGTATAATTTCCACTACCATCCAATCTACAGATCTATTTATCCCTAGATGACCCTTCCAACCTAGAATATTATTTCCTTATACTCCCACATCAACATCATCCATTAGTTTATCTTCTGCAAAATTAAAAAAATAATTCTCATTTCCAAGTATTTCTTCATATATTCCAGTTTCATTTTCTAGCACCCCAACTTCATCCTTTAGTTCATCCACCACCTTTTTTAGTTCACGATCTTATATTCCAGTTTCATCAGTCACTTCATTAACTACATTAGCTAGTACTTCAAGTTCTTCCCCAAGAACTTCCAATATACCTCCTAGAGAAGCTAAATCTCGAGCTATGGCTACTAGGTATTCTCCCCTAGTTCTTCTAGCATAGCTACATGATATGCCTCAGGATTATTGTTGGTGAAGAAACAGGTATCGCAGGAGATTGGGGCCAACAAGGGAATCTGCTGTAATCTAGAACCACGCCGGCATTGTCACCCTACTCCAGAGAGTAGAGAGTCTCACCCAAGGCGTGCCGCGACCACATACAGAAGGGGAATAGATTGGTAGTGGTGGAAGGATCCGCAATTCCTGACTAATATAGAATTGGTTGCATAAATATCACCATATCTGCAAGAACATTTAGAAGATTGAATAGATACTAAGAAAATAAAATTATAAGACATCACGAACATCATGCATGCATGTAACTCAAATAATAAGACAGTAACCTGCAAGTATAATGATAACTTTAAGCCAGATTCATAGTTACATCACTTCCACATGAAGAGCTTACAATTCTGTTACAGATGTCTTATAGGAAAAAAAGATAGATAAGAGAAGCCTAGGAACTACAAAGATATCATGCTCGGAATAGATCTCTCCTGTAGCATCCGCTCGATCCTCTTCAATCGCTCTGCATTCGTCTCCTCTTTCGGCCAGGTGACGACTACTTATTCACCCGCTATCGCAACTGCTAGTTCTTCTTGCATTCTTCTTCCGCTGCTTTCAGCTTCTCTCTTGTTGTCTATGAGTTCCACTCTCTGTCCTCTATTGTATCTTCTCTTCGTCTGCACTTATCTGCATCAACTTCTTTAGCTATTTCCTGTTTCCCCGCAACCTCGGTAGCTCCGATACTCACTGTAGTTACGGCTTGGTTACGACTGCCATGTGTCGATCCGAAAACCAAAAATCTGTTCTTTATTAAAAATTCAAAACAAGGGCCCCAACAAGCCCCAACCACAGTTTCTTGACTCGTCCCGACTCAATCACAAATCACTGTCTCTATTTCCATCGCCCCACCGGACCCCGTGCCCTGTTCTTGCTGTGCACCTTCAGTCTGCTACCCAAACAAGGGCCCCAACTCCGGGACCTTCCTGAATGCTGAAGCCTTAAGCTCATTGAAGGTTGTCACATCTTGCTGCCACCCCTGTAATAATGCATGTGTCTCTGCGGTGATCTTGGTGGCAGCTGCCTCCCCGACAGGCACCGGTACAGTCCCGAACACCGTGCCGATTTGGGTTTCGGCCTCGGAGGCTAACTGCTGCATTGTCTTGGCGCTGAGTTGGAGGGGATGGCGAAGCTCTCAAATTTCTTGTTTGGCCATTGCCAAGCTAGCCTCTGTTTGCTAGATCTAGACCTCCAGAGCATCCGCCTGAGCGTATAGCTGGTCCAACTACGAGGGGTCCGTGGCATCTTGAATTGCTTTCGAAAGGTTTTGTAGTTGCACTAAAAAGGGCTGAGTCTTTACCGTAAGGGCCATCGAGCATTATTGGAGACCCTTCAAGAGGTCATAAGCATCACGCGCTGTAGAATTGAGAGTTTCCTTCATCTGGGTGACCTGGCCCTGTTTCTCTGTAATTTGTGATGTATAGACTTCCTTTGGATCAGGCAGCGCTAGTCGTGCTGCTAACGCCACTTGGAGCTCTGAATTTTCCTTATGGAGGTCAGTGAATGCGACCTTGAGGTGGATGGCCCATTCCAATATATCTCTTTCTGGCACATCTGCAGGCATCCGAGTGTAGTGAGCTTCTACGACCGGCCATAGTCCTGTAAATACCCTGGCCACTTCGTTTATCTGACCCTGCAGCTTCCCGTGTGCTGCTCTGAGCTGTTCACGCTGTTCAGTAAGCCCGGTGATCTGCTGCTGTTGCTCTTCACACCTCTGTTGTAGTTCAGAGTGAAGCTTTTCCACCTGCTGGGCTGCCCTCTGAATAAAGTGGTACATCTGAGCCGTACCCCACGTCTCCAAGTTGGCGACCCCCGAAGTACTTTGATCCGGCTGCTGTTCCTGTAGGGGTTGCCCACTGGAAACTGATCGGGTGGAGTGCTCTTGAGGGGACGACAGTGGGGTTTGATGAGGTGCCGACTGTGCCATATTGAGGTCCGGTCGCTCCTGCTGATCTGTGTGGATGGTCTATGGAACTAGAGTAGGCTCAGGCTGTGCCTCAATCATGCCTGTAACAATTTGTGCCATCTGCGTAATTATATCAGAAAAAGAGACTTGGGGGTCCCCAGCGAGGGTTACCGGTGGTACCACTGCTGCAATACTTGAGTCAACCTCGGCCCCATGGTCCCCATTAAGTAGATCTCAAATGACTGGGTCTGACACGGTGGCGAATGAATTGGATAGTGCAGATGAAGTGGTAGGTGAAACGGTACGTGGAGGTGGAAGATGAATGTTGATGAAGTCGGAGGGGTCAATGGGAGGTAGAGGTGGAATCCCTCCTATTGCCCCTGTGTCAACAACTGGTTCTTCCTGTATGAGCACCCCTGGACTCGGTGGCTGGAGCGGATCCTCCTCAGTGAGGTCCACCGCCGGACTTGGCTCTATGGTTTAGGCCCTCTTGGCCTGAGGAGCGGCTAAGGGGTTTGTGGGCTTGCTCTTTTCCCTTATTGGGGTAGTCATCGGACTTGGTGAAGTAAATACAACATTAGGGATGAGGGAGGTGACGGAAGTCGTGTGGAGAAGCGGGGTGGACTGAGAAATCTGGAACTCAGAGAAAATAGGAAAAGGAATGGCACCGTTTGAGACAACCCATGCCACTTCATTGAAACTGCATACCTGAGTGTTGAAGTGGCGAATGAGGGGGACAAGTTGCACGGTGGAGCCTTGTTGTGCCGCCTCCACTTCCGTTTCGGTAGGCCGTTGTTGTGGTAATAGTTGATCAAAATTGTATGTGGGTACCCCGCTCTGGATTTCCATCGCGACCCCCAGCCACGAACAAACTTCATTGTGGAAGGTTGTGTCTTCGAGTACAGGGCTTTCGACGACGGATGTGAAATGTATCCTTTGGCACGCAAAGCGAGGTCAGGAAAAGTATTCCTGTGGGCCGACCTCGAGAACCATACTTGCTCCCACTTTGTACTTGTCAATGGGTTTAACATTTCTCTGCTTGTTTGCTACCATTTGTCATTGCTACATACCAACTTTGAAATGCCTGCATTGACCTCCTTGGTCTTTGGGATCTGACACCTTCCATAGGACGAAATTCATTGCAGAGGGCGGCCCCTCCGTTATTTTCCGGTATCTAAGTAGAGCATGCCACTTCCACATGGAAAATGAAACTATCAAATACCCATAAAGAATTAGTTGTGGCCCTCTTGGGAATTTTCCTCGCATACGTCAGGCTGCTCCTTATTGAAGGAGCACCGGTTCTTGGCTCCTGGACACAGTGCTCTGCAATGGAAATAGTATCCAGGGTACATTCTCCCTTCGTGTAGTGCCTCATTGTCTTACTGGAAATGAGGTAGCATGCGAACTTGATTTCAGGCTTGTTGATAAGCTCCATCTTTGCTCCCTTTCCTCCCCGACGTGTGCCATATTTTTCATAATAGTCCGCATCTCTCGACTTCTTTGCTCGCTTGGAAGTGGTCTGACATGTAGATGATACATCCGGGTCGTTCTGTGAAAGCCCTGTGAGCCGGTGGATATCCTCGACATGGATTGGAATTTCCTTATTTAGCCATAATGACCTGTTCTGGATGCGACTGAGTAAGAACTTGGTGCACTGCATGGCTAGTCCTGTTGTCCCGAATACCGGGAGATTTCTGAAATTCAAAATGGAGGATTGCTGTAGGCCTCGGAACTCTAGCAAAATCCTGTTTGCTGCACGCCTTGCTTCTGTGGTATAATATTCCATATACACCGGGCGCTTGAGTGCTGGGAACTCGAACGAGTCCATGAGGTCTGCATCTATGAGGGCAACACTGTCGTATTTCCTGATGAGGGACTCTGTTTTTTGAATTTTGCTATCGAGCTGCAGTTCTACGACTGCTGGGTTGGCTCTTGTCATCTTTGCTCGACGTTGATACACTTGCAGAATCGGTCTCAACGTTTTCTCTTGGCTTTGTGCTTTTGGATACTTCTGTTGCTCTCGGTCTGCTCCAATTTCTAATTGTAACTTCTTCGGCATTCTCGTGCTTTTTTCCAAGCAGGCTATGTAATTAACTGGCATGAGTGAGGTTGATGAGACCCCATAACGAGTTAATTCCTGCTGGCATTTTCTACGGCGATAATCATGCGATCAATCGCCTGCTGAGGTGTATTCTGACATATGCTGACGGTGGCATGGGGAAATGGGCAGACGCGATGGCTGAGGTTACTTAGAATTATGGCAAAATGATTATTGCAAGGTTACTTCTAATTATGGCAATTTATTCTGCAAATCTAGGCGATCCTACGGACTGACACAAATACTAACTGAAATGATATGGACTGACACTTGACACGTTTGCATATCCTACAAGGATGACACGCTGGATGCGCCCCTCCCCGGCCACAATCATTTGAGGTGAGGTTCCCGCAACGTAGCGGTTATTGACGACTTATAAATGGAAAATGAACACTACCTATGCTCATCCCAGTTGCGGGAGAGTTATTCAACTACACTACTCTACGGCTTCTCTCAGGTGCGAGAGTTACTAATGAAAGGTGAAAGAAACTTAGTCATGGTAGGGCTTTAGGCATGCGCCATTCACCCACCCAGGTAAAACAGTACTGTCCAGCTGAGCCAATCGAACGGCTCCGGAATCCCTAATCTCGACGACGAAGTAAGGTCCCAACCAGTGTATCTGTAGTTTTCTCGAAAACTTCTGAAACCTTCTATCATAGAGGAGAACCTTTCCTCCAACCTAGAACATTTTTCTCTTGATGTGGTGGTCATGCCACGCCTTCTTCCTATCCCTTTGAACCTTTTGGTGAAACTTGGCCAGGAACCGGGCCTCGTCCAATTATTGCAATTCGTGTAAGCGCTCCCGTAGTGATTCCTCTTCCGAGAACTTTAGGGATGTGGAAATTAAAAGACTCGGTATGGTGAACTCAGTGGGAATCAAAGCTTCACGGCCATACACCAGTTGGAATGGTGTTTGATTGGTCAAGCGCTTCACCGTAGTCTGGTAGGCCTAGAGTGCAGCTGGAAACCACTCATCCCAATCATCCCGCTTGGCATTGCAAATCTTCGTCAAACCCTTTTCGAGGATTTTGTTGAACGCTTCAACAGTACCATTAGCCTACGGGTGGTACGGGCTGCTTTTGTGATGTTGAATCATGAAGGTGTCTAGCAATGATTTGACTGTTTCATTAATGAAGTGCGTACCTTGATCACTGGTTAAGCTCCGTGGGCAGCCAAACCTGCTGATGATGTGTTCAAATATGAACCGAGCTATTGTATTGGCCGTATAGTCCCATACCGCCATTGCCTCAGCCCACCGGGTGAGGTAGTCAGTGGCAGTAATGATGTACCGGGCCTTGGAATGCCTGGCTACCGGGGCTATGGGACCTATGAAGTCGACAACCCACTTCTCAAACAGTCGCAAAAAATGCACTGAGTGTAGCGGGAGCTCGTCTCTGTGAGAGGGCCTCCCTGTTTGCTGGCAGACATTGCATTTCTTAACAAACGTCTTACAATCGGCATGGACCATCGACCACCATAGTCGAGCTTGGAGCACTTTCCTGGCAGTGGGTTTCGCCCCCACATGCCCGCCTGCAACGCCGCTATGGCACTCCCACATCATGGCTTCACATTTGTGGTCAAGTACACATCTGCGCAGAACCTCATCGAGGCCCAATTTATACAACTGCCTCACAATCAGTTGGTATTTAGTAGAGCGAACGACCAAGTGTCATTTCTGGAGCAAGGTGTAGTGCTGAGGGCACTGTCCCATAGTTAGATAAGTTGTGATGTTAGCCAAATAATCTGGTATGGCTTCGAATCGGACAAGATCAGCATCCGACAGTTGATCATCGAGAGAGCCTTCGTTCTCCCCCGTTTCCAACCTGGATAAATGATCGGGCCCGACGTTCAACCTCCTAGGCTTGACGATCACTTCAAAGGTGAATTCTTGGAAGAGTAGAAGCCATCGACAGATCCGTCCTTCCAAAACGGGCTTATTTACCAGGTAATTCAACACAGAGTGTTCCGTAAAAAACTTGAACTTACCTCCAAGAAGGTAGTAGCAGAACTTCTGGAGCGAGTACACCATTGCGAGGGCATCCCTCTCCATGGTGGTGTAATTCCACTCTGCATTGGATAGTTTGCGGTTGGCGAAGTAGACTGGGTGGTCAACTGTCGTCTCCCCTGGTTTCGCCAAGACAACCCCAAGTGCGATACTGGAAGCATCGATATGCACGTGGAAATTTTTATCCCAATCTGGATGAACTAGAATGGGTGTTGTTTCCAGCTTCTCCTTCAAAGTGTCAAGGGTCGTCCTGCACTCCTCCATCCACTAGAACACTTCTGACTTCCGTAGTAACTTTTCCAGAGAAGCAGTGATCTTCGCGTAATTTCGGATGAATCATATGTAATAACCCGTGTGCCCTAGCAGTGCCCGCAACTACTTCACCGTTTCTGGGGCTTCCATGTGGACGATCACAGCTACCTTGGCGGGGTCGACACAGACCCCTTGCTTGCACACCACATGTCCTAATAGCGTTCCGAAGGGAACCGCGAAGATACATTTCTTCAAGTTCAAGGAAATCTGCAACTGTTGACACCGATCAAACACGATGCGTAATAGGGTGGCGTGGTATTTCAAAAAACTGTAGATGGTCCAATCGTCCATGTAGACTTCCAGGAACTTGTGAATATACTCCCAGAAAGTAGCGATGACGATCCGGGAAAACATAGCGGGGGCGTTCTTCAACTCGAACGGCATCACGTGGTATGAAAATGAACCCCACTCGGTGGTGAATGTTGTCTTCGTTTTGTCCTCTTCCACAATGCACACTTGATGGTAGCCCGAAAATCCATCAGTGAAGGAATAGGCCTCATTCCCCGCAACATGGTCCAACACTTCGTCGCTGAATGGAGTGGGAAATGGGTCATGGATGCAGGTGTTGTTCAGACTTCGGTAGTCGACACAGACGTGGATTTCTGACTTGTCCTTCTTATTTTGAATTACGATAGGGCTCACCCACTCTACCTCTTCCACAGGAAATATTAGACCTGCTGTCAGCATCTTATCGATCTCCAACTTGACCTTTTCTTTGATCCACGGGTTCAACTGATAAGGTCGATGCTTCATGGGCCTGGCGTCCTGTTTCAGCATAATACGTATTTATTCGAGGTCCCCTTTGATGCCTTTTAAGTCTGAAACCGATGAAGGGAATAGGTCTTCGTATTCCTAGAGGAGGCTGAAAATTTCCTTTGTCGTCTCCTCGTCCTAGTAGTCCCCAACCGTAGCCAGTTTGGGTTTTTCCTTCGTGCTGATGTTTAACTTCTTTGTCTTCAGTGGGAGTAGATGGACACCTTCAGTGGTCGGCTCTTCTTTGATGTTTCGCTCGCCTTCCATCTATTCAAAATATAGGTGCCTTAGGTCCTCTAGACTATCATCGTCTGGATCGCCGTCGATCCGTTGGCAAGCCAAATCACGCCTGCCTACCGAATTTAGTGCTAATGTGCTCGCGTCGGCCCCCTGAGTGCAGAGAAACAGTACCCCCTTGATGGCCTGTAATGCATGGGACACCAACTCTGTCTCCCCTTCGAAGGAAAAGCACCAAAAAAATTTATCCGTGACTTCCTGCCAAGAGCTGGTCCCTCTTTTTCTCTCTTCATCTAAGTACCAGGCATGGGGGATGGTATCTAAGGAGTGGATGAACCAATGTACCCACAGCTCTTCCGGGTACCCTATACTTTGCCACTGCTCCTCACAAGTTTTCAGGTGGTCCCTCGGGTCGGAAGTCCCTTCGTACCTGTGCCTGCTTCGAGGGCCTTCGTCTTCTTTGAACCGCGCCCTCAAAGCCTCCACCACACAACCCCACCGCGACAGGGTGTTGCAGTGATTTTTCCACCACCTGGATGAAGTGGACTATAGTGCTACGTCCAAAAGTGGTATCATGCTTCCTTCTGGTACCGTATCTTCTACCTTTGCAATGAAGGTATTTACGGCTTGCATGTTGGACAAGGTGGGGTACTCCCTGATCTCAGCGCCAATCCAACGGACTTTAGAAACAGTGGCACATCGCCGCGTGCTGGTCTCATACCCACCTTGCTCCTAGTCTTCCCAGGCTAGTTCCGATCCCAGCTCCGAGCTCTGGACACTGCGCCAGCTGACAGATCTAGTTGCGGTCGGGTTAATATAGTCCTCTTGCATCCCTGCTATCATCTGATAAAGGTTGTCCAACATTTGAGCATCCTCCCAGTTATCCATAGTTTCTGTATATCTCAGGCCTTGATACGGGTTGAGAGGCTAAGTGACTCCGACTTCTCCATCCTCAAAAATCATCAGCTCCTTCTTGAGGTCAATGATGGCATAGTTCTCAAAATACCAGTCGATTCCTAGCAGTGCAGGGTAAGGATCCTTGTCTCCCATAATATCAATGACCTCAAAGTCCGTGTAGGTCTTCACCCCTGCAATATCGACTCGACATCTTCGAGTCGGCCAATCGGCACAATGCAGTATTGGTTCACCATCCTAAGCTGGATTGGTGAGTAGGTTAGCCAGGGCCGCCCACGAGCCTCCCACGTCTTCTGCGGCAGGATATTGACGTCAGATCCTAAGTCAAGCATGGTGTCGCTAATCTGAAATCCCACAACCTACGTGTTGAGCCGGAACTCTTTTCCCATTCTTCGCTTGTTCCTCTTGACCCGCTGTACGTACTAGGGTGCTCTGTTCAAAGGTTCCCTTGGCCCTGTGTTCCCCTGTAGTATGTCCTCCAAGGTATGCTTGAGTCGTTCTCGCATCGAAGCATTGTCAACAATCTTGAGGAATAGCTGGAGCCATTCCTCAATAAGGGCCCCCGTGGTGCTGTGTTCCTTGGTATCATTCATCACGGGTACTTCAAGGCCTTTGGCTCCCCCCAACTGAGAAAATGTCTCCACCGCCTCCTGGAAGTACTTCTTCTATATGTCCGGCCGGATCATTTGTTTCGGGGAGGCAGGCCAGATCCTACGTATCGGCTCCTTCTCGCAAGCATCCTCCCCTGTCTTCTTTCCCCCTCGCATCACAATAGCTACGTTTTGCATGGCCGGAGTCACGGTTCCTTGAGGTTCAGAGTTTACCAGATTCGTGCTCCTCTGCTGTGCTTGTTCCTCCCACTTTTTGATAAGTTTAGGGCAGTCCTCTGTCGCATGGGTGTTCACACGGCACTGGGAACACCATGGGCCTTGGGAAGGGGGAATTCCCGAGCCACGTGACCCTCCTAGTCATAGTTGTAGCATTTCAATGGACCCCTTCCCCCTGTGCGGCCTCCATGCATACCGCCTCCTCTGCCCCTGGAAGCTTCGTTCACCCTATAGGAGGGTCGGTCCAATCGGTTTGCCAGTGCATCGAGAGCTCTGCACTGCTTGGTGTTGTGAGTTGTGGAAGCACAAAAATCACAGTATATGTTGTTTGGGACATTAGAATACTTCTGAAATATTGGACATGTTCGAGGTTGATGACCCATCATTCGGAAAATTTCGTAATATTCTGTGGCGAGCTGGTTTGGTTGAGGTGGGAACCCCACGTAAGGTTTTTTCGGCTGATAGAACCCCTGTGGATTCATCGACACGCCACCCCCACTAGGCAGACCCCCCTATATTGCCGCGACTGAGGGCCCCACACCCGGCCCACGCAACTGGGGACACTCAGTTGCTACATGCCCTTCGACCAGGCAGTGAGTGCACCAAACATTCGGCCTGGCTAGTCTTATAGGCTGCATCTCCTTAAGTTTCTCAGTCAGACTGGAAATCTGACGTTGCAATCCCAACAAGGAAGGATCCTGTGGGGCCAGCCCTCCCCGATATTCCTGAGGGTAGCCTACCATTTCCTCTATCTTCATAACCTACTCCAGAGCATCCTACAAGTTGTCGATCTTCTGCTGGGTGAGGGGGGTTCGTGTTAAGGGAAGTAGAGCCTTGATGAACCAGTCCCTCTGATGGTTTGGGTCGATCGGGTAGTTTATTTTCCCGATCGTGTCCTTGAACCTATGCATCAGATCCCATGCAGTCTCTCCTTCTTTCTGCTTAATCTCCCAGAGCTTGGACAGACCCTACTAGTCTGTTTTGGGAAGCTTAAATTCTCAGACAAAATCCCACTTGACGTCCACGATTGCTGGATTTGGGTGTGCCTCTGACCACTTTATGAACCATCGCAGAGCCCTTTCTTTGAGCGTGGTTTGGAATTCTATTAGCTTCCCTGCGTCTGGCATCTGCCTAGCGCTCCGTATGGCTTCACAGAGATACCAGTGTTGCTCCACATCATCGTTACCTCGGCCAGAAAATTCTGGATACCGGGTGAATGACCCAGCCATATTTACTTGCGAAGGTGTGACTAGAATAAACCCTCTGGGTCCTAGTTGCGTGACTATACCACCAGGAACCGCAATACTACTAGTAACGCTGCTATTAACGTGTGTCGTTGCCGACAACGAACTACTATGCAATCGACTCAATGCTTGTAGCTTAAAGAAAATATTACTTAAAGGTTGATAGAGTACCAGGCAAAGGTAGGGATCATTGCTGTTCAAAATTGGGGAAGTAGGATACCTATAGATATGAACGTCAATCATTTTTGAAACAAATCAAGTAGAAGCTCACTCTGCATCATTCGCCATCTAAACATCTTCGGGTCGCGACATTTTCATCTTCTTTATCAGACTTCGTCTCCGTCTTTCTCCTAGCTGGGCTCCCATGCACCTGCCGCACTCCCACAGTGGTCCCTTCCATCTCCGGGGTATCTGCCAAAGTGTCTATATTTTCTATCCTCTGAGGCACCTCCTCTTGATTCTTCTTATCATTCCCCCATCGTTTCAACTCCCGCATCACCCTTTCTCGCCACCTGTCGGCGATCTATGCCCTCCGATGTGCACGTCGCTCCCTCAACCTCCTCACGGCCTCAGCATCCATTCCCCCACTCCCCCGCTTCACTCTTCACGTGGCATTTTTCCCTTTGGCCCTTCCCCCAGCACTGGAGGATTATGCTTCCATACTCGATTTTTGGAATTCCATCATCCCTTCGTCCACCATCAAGGCCTTAGTCCATAATGGAATTTCCTTAATCAACTTCCCTCTTAGCCCAGATTGGAAGACAGCCTCAGCCTTAGAGAAGTATTGGTAGCACTTTGCGGAAAACTCCACAATATATTTGTCCAAAGTAGTCGCTACACAGAAATCCACCGCACGGGTCAATTCAGTATCCAGCCGATGCAGTGCCACCAGATCTCTCTACACCCACTTGCGTTGGATCTTCCGCAGGTTATCCCTAGGCACCCTATTCTGCAACCTCCGCAACCAATTATAGAGGTCGCTAGGGAATTTTCCCCAGAGGATCTCGTAGGTATCACTGGCGGAATCCGATAAAAGGACGAGATCCTTGAGCACTCTCTCCTTTTGATTCGTCAGCTCCGCTTGCTGAGCAATAAACTGGTCCAGATGGTTATCCCACCATCTCCATATTTCTCCTTCAAAGACCCTTGATACCATGGTCTAGTTCCCCTCATAACGTGTAGGGTGCAGGCAACGGAACCATTTGTTGGCGAAGAAACATGTCTCGCAGGCAAGACCTAGGTTCAGAGATTGGGGCCAACAAGGGAATCTGCTGTAGTCTATAACCACACCGGCATTGTCACCCTACTCCGGAGAGTAGAGAGTCTCACCCGAGGTGTGTCGCGACCACATGCAGACGGGGAATAGATCGATAGTGGTGGAAGGATCCAAAATCCGTTACTAATATAGAATTGGTTTAATAAATATCACCATATCCGCAAGAACATTCAGAAGATTGAAAAAATATTAAGCAAATAAAATTTTAAGAAATCAAAAACATCATGCATGTATGTAAATCATATAATAAGACAGTAACCTGCAAGTATATTGATAACTTTCAGCCGGATTCACAATTACATCGCTTCCACACGAAGAGCTTACAATTGTGTTACAGACGTCTTATAGGACAGAAAGATAGATAAGAGAAGCCTAGGAACTACAAAGATATCATGCTCGGAATAGATCTCTCCTGCAGAATCCACTCAATCCTCTTCAATCGCTCTTCATTCGTCTCCTCTTTCGGCCGGGTGACGGCTATTTATTCACCCGCCATCACAACTGCTAGTTCTTCTTGCGTTCTTCTTCCGCTGCTTTCGGTTTCTCTCTTGTTGTCTATGAGTTCCGCTCTTCGTCCTCTGTTGTATCCTCTCTTCGCCTGCACTTATTTGCATCAACTTCTTTAGCTATTTCCTATTTCCCTGCAACCTCGGTAGCTCCGCTACTCACCGTAGTTGTAGCTTAGTTGCGGCTGCCATGTGTCGATCCGCAACCCAAAAATCTGTTCTTTATTCGAAATTCAAAACAAGGGCCCCAACAATTACCAAAGTAAAATACCCCAATTTGATGCTACCACACATTACACTTCCCAAAAACACATTAATAAGATGTTATATTATTTTGAGCTTCATGAAAAAGATGATTCTGATGTACAAATGAGACTCTTTGCTCAAACATTAACAGGGGAAGTTAAAAAATGGTTTAAAGGTCTTAGTCTTGGTAGTATAGTTGATTTATCAGTCTTTCATAGATTATTTTTAAATAAATGGGAAAAGAAGAAAAATCCACTCTAAATATTATCTGAATTTGATGCCATGAAAAGAGTTCCTAATGAAACAGTCCAAGACTACTGCACTAGATACAACATTGTTTATAATTCAATCCCAACTAATCTCAAACCCACCCTTGATTTTTTATTACTCAAATTCCCTGATGGATTTGATACAAACATGGATTATCAGCTGAGGGAGAGAAATGAAACCTTAGAAAGAATGCAAATAGATTTTGTTGGTGTAGAAGTAAATATTTTGGCTAGGAAAGCTAGATTAAGGAAAGAGAGGAGAGTAACCATAAAAGAAGAGACTTCTAGTTCAGATGGAAAAATAGATCAACTAGATAAGACTTTAGAGAGAATGATGGATAGATTAGACAACATAGAAAGGAGACCTCAATGGGATAATCAACAAAGAAAATTAGGAATCCCAACTTCAGGAAAAATACAAATACAGGAAAATCTAAAGAATCAGCCCCTGATCAGACAATAAGATCCCCATTTCAAGAGAACTATGCTGAAATTTCTCAACAAAATGTTGATGATGAAGACACCATAAATCTAATGGGTATAAATGATGATAACACTATCTTTCTTACTCAGGAAGACCAAGGGTTATTTGAAATGCAAAAACTTCAATTAGATTCAAGTGAATCATTTGACTACAAACAAGGCTATGATTTTTCCATAAACGAAGTACATAAGCAATATAACCCTAAGAGTAAGAAAAAAACTGAACCTTATACTAAGAAATCCTCAGAAACTGAAAATAAGAAAACAGTAGAATCCCCCACTACAAAAGTTATGCAAATTCTCCCTAGGGAAAATAAGAAAAACTCTAATTCATCCCAAAAAGTTTCCAACCCTAAAATTTCACCTAGCCCCAAGATTGCTGATATAACAGATGAAGTTGTTCAAGCATCAAAAGATTCACAAAAATCTGTTGCTGTAAAAACACCTTATTCTGCTAAAACATCAAACTTAGAGTCCAGAACATATACTACTGATCCAAAATCAGCAAATCCAAAAGCTGCCACTGTAAAAACAACTTCTGATAATTCAAAATCTGAAAAAACATCTACTGCTTCTCAAACCATTCCTGAAAATAAAACTAAGAGAAGTAATACACAAGAAACTCAAACAGAAAATGAAAAGATAACTATAGAAAAACAAGACAAACCTACTCAAACTATAGTTACTAAAGAGGAGTTAATTCAACATAGTAAATCACAACCTTCATTCAACATACAAGATGAAATTGCAAAATTAAAAATACCAATTCCTTTGACGGAATTGGTGAAACATGATTTGTATAAAATAACTATCATTGAAACCTTAAACATGAATGATGGAGAAGACTCAGTAAACTTGAATGATGATCAACCAGAGTTAATTTTGGTCCTGATGTTAATGGAAAACACCAAGATGGAGCAGTTCCACCATTTTACATTAGCTTAACTGTTCATGACCAAATATTACACAATGCAATGTTAAATTCAGGGGCTTCACACAATCTAATGCCCAAAGCAATAATGGAAACCCTAAACTTAGACATCACAAGGCCTTATAAAGATCTCTTTTCATTTGATTCAAGCAAAGTGAAATGCCTAGGTTTAATTAAAGATTTGTGTGTCACATTAGTTCAATATCCTGGTAAAAATATACTCATGGACATTGTAGTAGCTGATATCCCACCCAAATATGGAATGTTATTATCTCGCTCATGGGGAGAAAAATTACAGGGATCTCTACAATTGGACATGTCATATGCAACCATATCAGTTTTTGGGCAACCAAAGAAACATGTTTAGGTTGAGTTCTAAACACATTCGAGCTAGTCATGTCGGGTCATGTGAGGGAACCAAAGAAACACGTTCGGGTTCTAAGGTTTCAGCATTTCTCTCCTTCAACTGATAAGCCATTTCTGTGTCAAATCCATCAGGGAATTTGAGTAAGACAGAATCAGGGGTGGGTTTGAGATTAGCTAGGATTGAATTATAAACACTATTGTATCTAGTGCAGTAGTCTTGGACTGTTTCATTAGGAGCTCTTTTCATGCAATCAAATTCAGATAATATTTGGAGTGGATTTTTATTCTTTTCCCATTTATTCAAAAATAATCTATGAAATACGGAAAAATCAGCTGTACTACCAGGATTAAGACCTTTAAACCATTTTTTAACTTCCCATGTTAATGTTTGAGCAAAGAGTCTCATTTGTACATCAGAATCATATATTTCATGAAGCTTAAACTAATCTATCATCTTATTAATGTGTTGTTGGGAAGTATAATGTGTGGTAGCATAAAATTGGGGTATTTTACTTTGGTAATCCCGAGGCATATCATGTAGTTGTTTTGGAAGAACTAGGGGAGCATACCTAGCAGCCATAGCTTGAATTTTAGCTTGGCTAGGAGGTAGATTGGAAGTGCTTGGGGCAGAACTAGAAGTACTAGCTGATGCAGTTAATGAAGTGACTGATGAAACTGAAATATAAGATGGTAAACTAAAAAAATTGGTGGATGAACTAAAGGATTAAGTTGGGGTGCTCGAAAATGAAACTGGAATATATGAAGAACTACTTGGAAATGAGAATGATGTGTTTAAATTTGCAGAAGATAAACTAATGGATGATGTTGATGTGGGAGTATATGGAAATAATATTCTAGGTTGGAAGGGTTGTCTAGGGATAAATGGATCTGTAGATTAGATGGTAGTGGAAATTATAGATGATGTGGTGGTATCTAAATGAGAAAGAGAAGGCTTATATGTGTATGCTAATAATTCAGCTAATTCAATAGCTTCATTTATTTCCTTAAGAATAGCAACATTTATTTCTTCAAGTTTATCATGAGCTTTAAATATCTTTGATTCAGAATCTACTGAAATATTTTCCTACTTTGTTTCAAGAAATGAAATGAAAATAGGATCTAAAACAGTACTACTTAAGTCAGTTTCTGATTTACTTCTGAATAAAGAATGTTCAAAATTCAAGTCCAACTATATGTCTTGTATACTCACTAACTCTTTTGGTAATGAATTTTCTCTAACTAAGGAAACTTTAGCATCTAAATCTTCTACTTGTTTATTCTTTTTTCTAATTCTGTCTGGATTGTCTACTATAACAAAAGATTTAGGATCTAGGTTTGACCTGGTATAGTAGATTTTTCTAGAAGCCAGAATTACAGTTTTTTATAAAAATATACTCACAACCTATAAAACAGTCTTAAGGTGAAAGGATGATGTAAATGATTTCCTTTAAGGCCTATTTTAGGATTGAGGATTGGTTAGTTCTCCAGTGGAGTCGCCAGTATGTTATCACTCTAATAATACTTAAGTTGTGAGATTTTGATTTAAAGTCCAAGAATATTAGAGGTAACCACAGAACAACTTTTAAACTCTAAGATCTAGCCTTCTTAGGGTTCAGAGAGGGCTCTCTCTATAAGATTTAACTTTGTTTTGATTATAAAATATTAGGCTAGTTATGATTGTTCAAATTGGTTTTGGTTTTGTTTGTTTTGGTGGGAAAAATCACTTAATGAGATGGATAGTGAGAGATCTGTTTGTCCATTGGGCTAAGGATTCAAATTTCAAGCAAACAGGACTAGGATCAAGGTCAACAAGTCAAATATTTTCAGGGCAAGATAGACAAGTCATTGAAGATCTTGAAAGGCTGATTGGTGAAGTGATTTGATTGGGATAAAGTGAAATCAAGGATTATTTGATCCAGATAAGGAAGGAGTAGATAAGGGTCATTTGAAAGAGGGAGAAATTAGGGGTTCCCTACTCTGGAAATCAACAGAAAACATAGAAATGATAACTAGTTAAAGACAGGGTGCTTTTAACAAATCTTGTAATAATATTTCTAGTTTATCGTTAAAATTTAGAACACATATATGGATGCATGTAAAACATAAGAAGATAAACAAAGACAGTAGAAAGTACTTCACTTTAATGGCTCATCACATGAATCTTGAAATATGATGCTAGATGATTCGATCCAGTTTGCTACTCGAACTTGCTACAAAAATCCTTCAAGTATATAAAAATGACTATAGAAATCTTCAACAATTGATTCCACACTAATACTTCAAAATATGAAGTATATATACAAAAATGTTTACAAAGTATGCTAGAATAATCATAGGATTTTTCTAAGGAAATAAAATATCTTTTACAACAAAATAGTGACAGCTGCTTAACAACTTAGCAAGCTGTCCTATTTATCCAAATAAAATAGAAGTGTTGTTTTGGATTGGGTGCAGCTGGCTGCCTTTGTGTCTTCTTTGCTGGAAATGATATTTCAAATCTGTTTTGAAATATTATCTTCTTACCTGATACTCTTTCATCTGATACTCTTTATCTATGATACACTTTAATCACTGTTAAAATTTCATTACTGCTGTACAATTTTGTTTTGACTGTGTAAAAATCAGCAAATTGTTTTATCCTTTTATCTGCAATTTGAATTTTACAGTAAGTCAGTGAGTGATTCCTAGGATTCTTGATCAGGAATTTTGATCTTTTTCAGTTTCCTAAAATTCCCATCTGCCTCAGTATATCTAGCAAATTTTGGTTTTATAACAAATAAGTGTTTTATCTCATGCTGATGATAAAACAAGTCTTCAAAACTTCTATGTAAAACATTTCCTGTAGGAATTCCTTGTCCTTCTGTTTTGTCAACCTACTCTTTTGCATAATCACTTATCTTTTTTTCGTAGTCCTCTTGAGGCATGAGTTTATCATTAATAACCAGGATGTTAGGCAAACCTCTTTGCCTTAAGGTTTCAAATTTGACCATGAATTTGGTTATGGCTATGATCATGTTTTCACATTTTTCTTCTAACTGCTTCATTAAATTATTCTTTGAAATTACTTTCCTTATTTCAAAGATTGTCTCTGTTCTATCAGTAATTTCTATCTCTTCTAATTCTTGTTTGTTTTTGTTGTTGAGAAATTTGATTAATTCTAGGGCCTGTTCCGTTTTGGCACCTAGTTCCTCCTTTGTTTTCTGAATCTCTGCTTGGGTTGCCTTCAGTAAATCCCTTTTCTCATAAATCACCTGTATTGATGGCCAGACATCATTGATGGATTCAATGATTTTACTCCATAGCTGGTTCTTCACATAAGACATTGGCTCTTTCAAGGTTAAATCCTTTTGTAGGTTCTTCAACTCAACATTCAACCTGTTAGCCCTTTGTTCCTGAGTTTTGGCATTTATTTGGGCTAGCTTCTTAGTGTCTTAATATTGTCAATAACTTTCTTCAATATATTGATTTCATTGGTTTGAAGTGACATTTCCTCCATGGCCTTAACTAGTTTACTAGCCTCATCTGTTGGTTGCACTGTTGATGTAGATGACTTTGTAGCTAAGGTAGTAGAAGATTTCACTGGCACTGCAATGGCTAGTGGTACTTTGGGTGCCAAATCTTCTGCCAGAGTTGAAGGCACAACTATAGTAACCATGGGAATTACTGTAGCAGTTTCCGATGCTTTTATAATTTCTCTTTCATGGACAAGTTTTTCCATTTGGATCTCCATCTCTTTTATCTGTGCTGTCAATTGTAAATCAAGTTCATCATATTATCTTTCTGGTTTTCCTCTTGAACTATTTCTTTGGCTTGTGGATGTTCATTTGGTGGAAGCTTGAGTTGTTTCCTCAGTGCTGCAATATCAACATTCTTTTTCTTCAATAACTCTTTTGCTGCTTTGACATTGGCAGGATCATATCCTACTTGAATAAACAACTCTTCTAAAGACTTAATCCTAAGATATTTAGCATATGAGGAAGCCTTTTAAACTTTCATTTGATCTCTCATATTTATTATTGTATTGTGGAGCTTTTGGACACTCATGGCCTTTGTAGTAATGGTAGAATAAAGCATCTCAAAAGTTTTCCTGTGAAATTCAATTTTATCTAGTGCATGGATACTTTCTGTTGGTACTTCAAGATCAACTTTTTCGTAATCTGCCACTATTTTGGGAGTCTTGACTGTTGGTTGAAGAAATGAAATAATCAACTTCTTGTTTGAATAATCAAAAGATGATAGAAGTCTGTTTTGGATACCTGGTGTTTGTTTCAAATACTGAGAATAGATCTCATTTTTTATTTCTTCATTCTTTGTCTTTATCCGCTTATATTTCTCCTTGATGCCAAGATATTTATCCTCTGCTGGCTATGAGGAGGATGCCTCCATACTTTGTTTTTTTTCTATTACCTGTGTGTTTAAATTATCAGGATGCTCTTCATTTGGAATCTCTGTGGCTGGTTCATTTGTAATGACTATAGCAGCATATGTGTTTGTCTCTGGAACATCTATATCTTCCACTTCTATGGTCACTTTTTCTTTATCAGCTGAATTGATCTTAGGATTTTTATTGTATCTGAGTTTAAACCTTGTCTTAGTTGTTGTCTAAGCAGTGTAGTTACCTCCTTCTCTGACTCTCTTAGTAGCTTTCTCTCCTTGATTTACAGTTTGCAAGGTGTGACTAGTATCACCCTGTTTAACTGCTTCTACCTAGGTATTTTCCAGCCTTTGTTTGATTGACAAATTGTTCAATCTCTGGTTTTTTCTCATGAATATAAAGTGTTAGTTTGCACTTCACCCTCATTTTGCTTAGTGTTCCCTGTGGATCATAATTCCATGAGAAGCTTTCTTCAAATTTGTATTCAAGTAACTGTTTGGCTACTTCTTGTCCTGCATCTCTGTGATTACAAATAAAAGGTCCCACCCGATTCTTCAACTTAAATTGGGTCTTCTTTTTGGCTGCTAAGAAGTTGATAGAATATGAATTTAGGATTTTCTTGATATACTCCAAGGCAAAAAATTTCATTGGCACATACTTAGGTAGTTTATAGGGTAAAATATTTGACCCAAAAACTCTGATTTCTGTATGTTTCTGATACAAGTACCAATATTCAGTTCTAGTTTGCTCTGGTAGCTGTAGAAATTTCTTTATTTCATCGTTGATTCTTGGTTGCACTGTGTTTGTTAACATGTTTATCAGTGGATGAATAAAGTAATCTATAAACTCTGCATAACTAAACTCTGTGGACTCTTTTCTGATCAAAGATGTCTAAAAGATGACTGGAAGTGGGTTCTCTTCTATATAAAGCTTCTGAAGTGTTATTGGGAACTTGTCTGCTTGGAAATATAAGAACATATGGAAAAGAAAGGATGTATAGCTAAATACTCCTTCAGTTGGAAATTTTACAAGTTGATCATGGATATTATCAGCTATGTATTCAACATAATTGAAAATGATAGTAGGAGGCTGTCCTGATGCAAAGGTATATAGAAAACCTAGGATTGACTCATTTGTATGCTCACTAGTAAAATACCCTAGGATAAATGGCAGCATGGATATGACATGCCTTGATCCTTTAGGAAATTTTGAATTATAGTAAGGAGGGTTGATTTGTGGAATTTCAACATGTAAAGGCATGAACAATTAGAAAATTTGAAAGCTTTTAGGAAAGTCCATACCAATATAAAGCTTAGTGAGTGCTTCTATTAATAAGGGAATTGCATTGGGATCTAGTTTGATCTGTAGCATCTGGTTTATTGACTCAACAGTAATTGTAAACAATACTTCTTTATTTTCATTTACCATTGCTCTTTGTTCAGGAGAATAATAGGTATGACAAATCCTAATAACATCTGGACATTGATGAGTGAGTGGAATAACATACTTAGGTAGGTTTGACTCCCAAATCTGAACTTCTTCAACTTTATCTAATGACTTTTCAAAACTCCAGCATTGGAGGTCTAACATATTAAATTCTATCACTCGATATGCTATTTTATAATCCACATCTACTAAGGGTGTATGTTCAATGTCTACAACAAGAGGTTGTAGAGGATTTACAACAATTGCAATCTTGGAATTTACTGCTGGGTTTGATTTTGACATTTTTTTATACTTTATGGATAATTGAAACTCTGTATTTTGACTTTTATGTATTCTTCTGTAATATTGAATTGTTTACAGAAGTGTTTTTGACTCTAACAGAGGTATATGGATCAAAATAGGCACAACTTGGCTTTTTCTTGGATTTCACTCTTCAATTTTGCTTCAAACTATTCTTCAGACTCTTATAGGTT